>PVJD01005475.1:0-114865 GCA_004026545.1 Mormoops blainvillei | reverse complement strand
AGTTTCCTTTGAGAAATCAGCTGACAGACTCATGGGAACTCCCTTGTAGGTAACTATCTGCCTTTCTCTCGTTGCTTTTAAGATTCTCTTTTTATCTTTAATCTTTGACATTTTATTTATGATGTGTCTTGGTGTTGACCTCTTTGGGTCCAATTTGTTTGGGACTCTGTGCTTCCTGGACTTGTATGTCTATTTCCTTCACCAAATTAGGGACATTTTCTTTCATTATTTTTTCAAATAAGTTTTCAATTTCTTGCTCTTCCTCTTCTCCTTCTGGCATCCCTATGATTTGGATGTTGGCACATTTGGAGATGTCCCAGAAGTTCCTTAATCTATTATTGTTGATTTTTTTTACTCTTTTTTCTTCTTGCTCTTCTGATTGAGTGCTTTTTTCTTCCTTACATTCCAAATAGTTCATTTGGTTCTCAGTTTCATCCCCTCCACTGTTGGTTCCCTGTAGATTTTTCTTTATCTCACTTAACGAAACCTTCATTTCTGCCTGGGTCTTTTTATGCTGTTGCAGTACCCAATGAGTTCTTTGAACATCCTGATAACTAGTGTTTTGAACTCTGCATCTGATAGGTTGCTTATTTCCATTTTGATTAGTTCTTTTTCTGGAATTTTGTTCTGTTCTTTCATTTGGGCCATATTTCTTTGTCTCCTCAATTTGGCAGCCTCCCTTTGTTTGTTTCTGTGTATTAGGTAGAGCTGCTTTGACTCCCAGTCTTAGATTGTGGCCTATTATGGAAAAGCAAACATGTAAATTATGTGGAGTGGAGCCTTAGGTAATCACCAGGGTGGGGCTTCCCATTTCACTGCTCTGTGGCTCTGTATGGGGGAGGGCTTGGAGAGGAGACAATGCCGCTGCCTGGCCTCTGGAGATTTGCCCAGGAGGAAGCTGTCTCCTAGTACTTGCTCTGTTGCCAGTCACTTCACTTTCTCCCCATAAGCCACTTGTGCCCTTCTAGCTCTCACCCTGGTGCTGAATCCCAGAGAGGGTTGGTCTATGTAGGTCCTAAGACCTTTGCGGGCCCTTTAAGAGGAGTCCCCTGAGAATCCTGCAGTTTTTTCCATCATCCCAACCCCGACTGGTTTTTACAGCCAGAAATTATGGGGACTTATCTTCCTGGCACTGGAACCCTGGTCTGGGTTATCTTGTCTGGAGCTGGGATCCCTCACTCCCAAAGTATCGCTCCCAATTTTTATCCACCACATGTGAATGTGAGACCACCGATTCTGCCACCTTTCCATGCCTCTCCATGCCTCTCCACCTCTCCCAGCCTCTTTACACTTCTCCACATGTCCCTGCATGTCTGCCCCTCCTACATGACTGGATGAATTGTGGCTTCCTTAAATCCTTGGTTGTCGGACTTCCATACACCTCAATTTTCTGATGAAACTGGGTGATATTTGTTTTGTAATTTAGTTTTAATTTTTTCCATAGTTGTGCAAGGAGGTGAACTGTGTCCACTTTCATCTCCACCTTGACTGGATTCTTATATCTTACACAAGCTTCTAAACTTTTCTCATTAAATTTATGCTAGTAATGTTGTTCTTGTTCCTATTTCAAAAGGATTGTTTTGTCCCATAATCTCTTTTTTCTGATTATTTTTGTTACTGAATACATCTACTTATTTTTGTACATTTAATTTTTTTATTCCAGCCACTATGCTGAAATCTCATTAATTATAATTACTTTTAATTGATTCTTTTGGGTTTCTTGCTTTCTTTGATATGTACTTCTACTACATCTCTTTTATTTTTGTTGTTTAGCATTTTAGCTCTGATTTTGGTTTTCCAGAACTTCTAAAAACAATGTTAAATAATATTTTAGGGGTTGTATCACAATGAATTGTATATGTACTTCTATTCTAAGACTAATATTGTTATTAACACTATGCTAGTTTTTCTTTCCTTTTTAAAGTTCAGAGCTGGCTATTGATTTACTAAATCCCTTTTCATCATTTGTTATAGTAATTGTGTGTTTTTATTTGTCATTTTGATATGATAGATACATTATATTAATATATTTGCTAATATTATATTATCCTTATATCCCTTGGATAATGTGAGTTATTCTTTTAATATGCTACTATAGTATTTTATTGCATTTTGTTCATACTGAGATTAGACTATAATTTTTGTTTTTGAGGTTTTTGGCAGGTTAAATATCAGTTTAATGCTAACTATGTGAAATAAATTTGGTACTAAAAATGAATGGGAAATGTTTTTGTCCTTTTTTTCTGTTCTTGAACAGTTTATATAGCATGAAAACTATGTTTCTTGCCAGATAGAAAGAACTCAGCAGTAAAGCCATGTGGTAATGATAAATTTTTGTTATAATTATGAATATAGATAATGAATTGACAGGGATTTTAGAAATAAATTAATTATTAATGAGAATTAATAGTATATCATCTGTGTTACACGTTCTTCATATCTAAAGTATTCTTATATCTGTTACCTTTAGTCATTCATTCATTCCCCCATTCAAAAAACATTCACTGAATGCCTTTATAAGCTAGATACAATGTTGATGCTCCAGATAAAAAGATGAATTGGATGCGATCCTTGAATTGAGACAGATATGTCAACCAATAAATCTAATAAAATGTGACAACTATTTTAGAGGTATGTTTACTCGCATTATCTTCAGTCCACTTATACTAAAACCATTATGCCCATTATACAGGTAAGGTAACATTTCAGGTCACTGGGTCCATTTTTGAACACCTCCAGTGATAAATAATTCTATCTCTCCCAAAGAAAACACATCTCTAGACCAGTCTAATAGCTAGAGTGTTATTTCTTTTTTCTTAAGATTTTATTTATTTTTAGAGAGGGGAAGGGAGGGAGAAAGAGAAGGAGAGAAACATCAGTGTGTGGTTGCCTCTCACGCACCCCCTACTGGGGACCTGGCCCGCAACACAGGCATGTGCCCTGACTGGGAATCAAACCAGCAACCCTTTGGTTCACAGGCTGGCATGCAATTCACTGAGCTACACTGGCCAGGACTGGAGTGTTATTTCTTATGTCTTCTACCAACTTCTCCCAAGCTATGATTCTAGCCCTCAGACCTATATAATGAGGCTGATGCCTTTTACATGGAGTAGTTCTTCAGATGTTTTAAGACTATTAAAACCATACCCTCCTCCCCAAAAAAAGTCTTTATCAAGACAGGAATCTTTAGTACTTTCAACCTGTCTTCATTTAATACAGTCCTGAATAACTACCATCTTGTCCCCTGTCCTCTGTATGCACTTCAGTTTGTGTTATTTCAGAATTCTATCCAATACATGTACTCTGATAAAAACAGAGTAGAGAACACTACTTTTTAATTCAGATATTACATTTGTTAAATGCAGTTCCAAATCAGCTTGGCTTCTTTGATGGTATGACTGTCAATTGACATTGAAGCAATTATCCACTGAAAACCTCAAGTTTTTTACACATATCCTCCTAAGTCATACTTCTTTTACCCTGAACTTGGATAGTTGTTTTTTGGTACTCATACCTGATATCTCCCACTGATATCTCCCTGACAGCTCATTGCTGTCAAATTTTAGTTGATTAAAAGTTTACTTTATCATCTTAAGATGTTATGCATCCTGAATCTGCTACTAATTAGCTAATCCTTCTATCTTCAAAGAATGTATAAATTTTGTGAATCTGGCCCCACAAGTCATGATGAGAATATGAGATATAAGACTACTGAGGCCCTGGCCTGGTGGGTCAGTTAGTTGGAGCATCACCTTGTTCACCAGAAGGTTGCAGGTTCAATCCCCAGTCAGGATACATACCTAGGTTGTGGGTTTGATCCCTGGTTGGGGTGTGTATGGGGGGCAACCAATTGATATTTCTCTTTCACATTGATGTTTCTCTCTCTCTCTCTCTCTCTCTCTCTCTCTCTCTCTCTCTCTCTCCCTTCCTCTCTCTCTCAAATGAATGGATATATCCTAGGGTGAAGATTAAAAAAAAAGAATACTGAGGACGGGTCCCTGTGACATATCAGCAGAAACCTCTTTCATTATGTTGGCATTGATCCATTAATTAGCACCCCCTAAGTATAGTCACTGGCAAAATTACTTTATCGTATGATGTTTATATACATGTGCATATATATATACACACACAGATACATATATACACCATAAACAATTTTTGTACTTTGCTCACATACCATTGGAGTTGCATATAAGATGACTTAAAGCTTTTAGGTGCTTTTGGCATTGAGACCATTGCTTACCAAGAGAAATTAAAACATATATCCACATAAAACTTACAGATGAATGTTCATAGAGCTTCATTCATTATACCTCCAAATGGAAAACAAGCCCAAATTCCATCAGCAGGTGAATAAACAAAATGGGATATATTTACACAATCGAATATGACTTACAATAAAAGTCACATCCAACAGCATGGAGGAATTTCACAAAAATTTACATATGAAATGCTAGAAAATCTAAACTACCATAGTTTGCCATGTATAATGCATACCTTTTTGCCCAAATTTTTGAGGGAAAAATAAGGATGCACATTATACATGGGTAGTACTAATTCCATATCTATATAAATGTTTTTAAATCTTTTATTTATGCTTATGCAGTAAAAATGTAACTCTAGAAAGCAATGACGATATCCGTATGCAAAATAATACCCTGAAATATGATAATGGGTTTTGTTTGTAAATATAAATAAATAAATTGAATTTAAAAATTAAAATAACAGATTTTTTTGTGAAAATTTGGGCCAAAAACATGGGTGTGCATTATACACTGGATCACATTATACATGGCAAAATATGGTAGTCTACAGTAACAAAAAGCAGATTAGTGCTTGCCTGGGACCTAGAGTTAAGGAAAGTTTGACTGCAGAGGGGCATGAAGGAACCTTTTGGGGTGATGGAATGTTCAATTCCTTGGTCATAGTGATGGCTACAGGGGCGTACATTTGTCAAAGCTCATCAGGCAATACACTTTAAATGGGAGCAGTTTATTTTACATAAATTACACCTCAATAAAGATGATTCTTTAAAAAATAATATTGCTTATCACATTCTCTGCTTCATCATAATGATCTAATAACTTGATTACAGAAAAAATTTAGTCTTACTTGACTTCTTCATGGACCCCTGCTGAATCCTAAAACTGGTCTGTCACCTTCTAAGGACACGAAAATTATTCTTTTAACAATGTGTTCCAGAACGTTTCTGAAAATCGATATCAAGCTCACCCAGCTATACTTTAAAAATGGAAATTTTACTTAACTCTCTCAGTTTTCTGTGACTTTTTATGTTGCCAGTTCCCAAAAGAAATAAACAATGATTTTCACCTCATTTACATGCTCTCTCCCTTGGTTCCCTGGGATGTAATACTCCCAAATCAGGAGATTTAAACCTTGTTTGGGAATATTTAGTGTTCTTTCATCTTGGACTTTCTTTGTAAAGGGGCTTCTGAGTTGGAGCTATTGTGGGAGAATTGAGGCTGCAATTTGAGGAGCCGTTCACCGCTTATGAGCCATTATGTAGGCTCTGTCAGGATGTCTGGCTCCGAGTCTGGTGTGGGCGATGTCTGAGGCGCTCTGCGCGTGAGAGCACCACAATTTCCTGCCTGAGAGTTCGGTATTGATCTGGCTCAAACCACTAAAGGATTTTTACTCTCCTTCACTTCTTTGGTGGCAGGAGACAAGGTTACTCATTCCTTTTATATTGTGCTGATTTTATAAACTTACATGCAATAAGTGCATGTATAATGTATGTCTTGCTTGGCATTCTACGTTGATGTTACTGAGGATGTGTATCCTCTCTGTGTCTGCAAAAACATTTTGAGCCTAGAGGAAAAGGGAAAGTGAGATGACAGTCTGAGTTCTGAGCTGACAGCTTCTAGCGTCTATTTCACCCAGCCCTTCCTGACCCATTGTAGGTCAAGTTATAGATCAGAAGAAAATGCCACACATCGGGGGCACTGAGCTACAGACCAAGGGGTAAGATTTGGGAATCCTGGTGAGGTATGCCCTGGCCTCCCCCTTCAGAGCAAAGGGTAGCAGACAGAAAAGTGGACACAGAAAAGCGAGCAGTGGATGGAAGAGAAACAAAGGTTCTTTGATAGACATGCCTTTGGAACTGTGACTTTGACCTCGATGTTTATGATTCTCATAATAAAAAGGAGCACTTACCAAAAACTCATCAAAACAGAACAACCCTTCTTAAAGGGCTCTGGGGACTTCTATAAGAGAGCTTATTTATGACACTCGAATACAATAGCCCTAACAATAATGCTCATAAATCCTCAAAGCCTAAGTGTACTAAAAACAAAGGAAGATCACTGTGGCTCCTATCTTCAGATTTAAAAATGTTTTCTTTCAGAATTTGGAAAGTCAGAACCACCAAGCAGTGTGAGTGTTACAATCAACTCAGGGTTGGAAGAGATGTTTAGATTAATATAATCTATCCTCCCACCAAATGCAATATCCTTGACAAATGATCACCACACTTCTGGATGGCTATTTAATGCACAGAAACTCAGTTCTTACAAGGCTGCTCATTTCCTTGTTGGAAGCGTGCTTTCTTACTCTGAACTGATAGTCCGCCCTGGGTAACTTGTGTTCATTGGTCTTATCCTTTGAAGCAGTATACAGAAAAACCTTATTATTTTGAATCTGAGACCATTTAAATATCTGAAGACAGTGATCTTATTTCCCATTAGTTTCTGCTTCCCTAGTTAATCATCCCTAGTTTCTTCAATCATTGCTTCTTGATACAGTTTTCAGATCCTGCCCTGGATGCATTCAAAATGACTAATTAAACTCTCAAAGCTTAATCCAACTCTTAAACACAGTGTTATTTATCAGTGTGACAGACACACGGAGCACAACTATATGGCAATTCCATTGGAAAAGCTTAAAAGTGTTCAGCCTATGGCCGACTGCTAACAGCTGCTCAGGCACAACTGTTCTTTACTGTGGAAGGGCTGTGGAGTGCATGACCCAGAGACTCAATTCTTTAGCCATGGGAAATTTTGTCAAGGCTATTCAAAATTATAACTATGTTTTAATGATTTAACAATGATACTGTCAAAGAATGTTTGTTCCTTTAAATCACAGAAAACCATCCCCTGGCCTGTGCTGTAGAATAAGATTACTTTAAAAGAAATGTAAAAATATAAGCATCTTAGAAATGGTGGGATTATATCTAGCTAAGCAGTCTAAGTAAGGCTTCATGAGTATGTGAGAACAGAACATGTCCCTGAGGATCAAAGCCAATGGAGGCATTTCAAAGCTCATGTGAATTTTTTTGGTTTCCGTGGACAATGTTCCTCTGTCAATCAATTCATTGTCATTCTCAAAAATTGCACGGAAGCTGATGAGGAATGTTTGTTCCCTTAAGTTAAGCACTATATTATATCATAATATTTGTCAGAAACATTTTTGTTAGAAATTAAGGAAATGTTATTTGCTAGAAAGTCCTGGACTTTAGAGTATCTGAAACCACTATATAGGCACCATTATATTCATCATCTTCAACTAAACATGTTCTGCATGGAATCAAAACACGCAGAGACCAGCCCTGGCTGGTGTGACTCAGTGGATCAAGCGCCAACCTGCGAACCAAAGGGTTGCGGTTCAATTCCCCAGTCAGGGCACATTCCTGGGTTGCGGGCCAGGTCCCCAGTAGGGGGCACTTGAGAGGCAACCACACATTGACATTTCTCTCCCTCTCTTTCTCCCTCCCTTCTCCTCTGCCTACAAATAAATAAATAAAATCTTCAAAACACACAAACATACGCACAGAGGCCAGACATTATACAGTAGATGCTGTTGTCATTTCATTATGTCTTCATTACTTAACTGACTTCACACTACATGAGAATGTAACCTAAGGGTGAATTACTTTGCTTTATCTAAATCTTCTCTTGTGTATGGGCTGCTGATAATTTTGTCTTCCTCTTTGAAATCATAAGAGTGTGCCTGCTGGGATTAGTAAAATAGAAGAATGGAGGAAAGAGTGCTGTGAAAACATGATTTCATGTAATCCTTAAATAGCCTTCTCCTGTAGGCATAAGAATTGTACTCCCGAGAGAACAGCAACAAAGTGATCTATTCAAGGTCACGGTTGATAACATGTAAAGGTAAAATTCAAATACAGATGTTCCAGAGTATAAAGCCTTAGTTCTAGAAGCTGTGCATTATACTGGTCTGCACGTTTCCCAAAAGTTGTAGAGAAGGAGTCCAAGGCCTCTCTTTCAACCCTCCAGATTTGTAGACACAAGGACATTTTGTAAGACACATTGTCTTAGCTTTTTCACCACATACTGATAGCTGCCTACCAATTTTCCATACTTTTCTACTGATAGGAGCCTGTTATTGTTCAGGGTTACAATGTATCCTGTTAAAAATACCTCACCAGACTCCCTCATAGCTAGTGTACATGTGACCCAGTTTTTTACAGTGGAATGTAAGCAGACGTCAACTGGATGAGGCTTCCCCAAGAGCTATTGTTCTCCTGATAGAAAGAGGCAAACCAGAAAGGAACAAACTCAGTGCCTTTTCTTTCATCCTTCACCTTCTCCCTTCCTGGACTGTAGGCATGGCACCTGGAGGTGGAGCAGCTATCTTGCAACCTTCCAAATGACACCCACAGCCCAAGGATGGCAGAATGGAAAGATGGAAGAAACCTGTGCCCCTGGTGGTTTCTTCTACCCATACATCAAGAACTCTTATTTCTTCCCTGGCTGGTGTGGATCAGTGGATTGAGTGCCAGCCTGGGAACCACAGGGTCTCTGGTTCAATTCCCAGTGAGGGCACATGCCTGGGTCGCTGACCAGATCCCCATGTCCACATTGATGTTTGTCTCCCTTCCTTACCCTCTCTAAAAAGAAATAAAATCTTTTAAAAAATTTTTTGTATATCTTATTGATTATGCTATGACAGCTGTCTCGTTTTTTCTTCCCTTTATCCCCTCCACCCTGCACCCCATCCCATCATCCCCACGTCAACATTTTGCCACCAGCACTTTCCCCAGGCCCGCCCCTCCCCACCTCCCACCCTCAATCCTTCCCCCATTTGGCTTTGTCAATGGGTCCTTCATGCATGTTCCTTGATGACCCTTCCCCTCCTTTTCCCCTGTTATCCCCCTCCCACCTCCCCTCTGGTTACTGTCAGTTTGTCCTTTATTTCAATGTCTCTGGTTATATTTTACTCGCTTGTTTGTTTTGTTGATTAGGTTCCACTTATAGTTAAGATCATATGGTATCTGTCTTTCACTGCCTGGCTTATTTCACTTAGCATAATGCTCTCCAGTTCCATCCATGCCGTTGCGAAGGGTAGGAGCTCCTTCTTCCTTTCTACTGCGTAGTATTCCATTGTGTAAATGTACCACAGTTTTTTGATCCACTCATAAAATAAACAAAATCTTTAAAAAAAGAATTCTTATTCTTCTTACATGATAAGAAGTTAATATTACATACAGTCCAATGTAGTCTTGACTGACACACTATTTTCTCCTTACTTCTTTTCAATTGGTCTGCAAACTCCAGAGTATGGTTAAAAAGAGTGGATTTGAAGCCTTAATCTCAGAATTTACATGAGAACTGTTCATAGGATACTGTAAATGAGGACACTTGCCTGGGTCCTGTGCTTTTCCTCGACCCCTTCAACCAAAAATCTAAAGGCAAGGTGGGATGAGGGGTGAAGAGAGAGGTGGGTTCTTGTACTGTTAATTATCAAGAAAGGGTGGTGTTTTCAGAGCCTGGAGCAGAATACCCTGATGTCTTTTATATTTCATTTGTATTGACTTTTGGAGGAAAAGGGTATGTAGTGTGAATTGCTTCAAAATCTTGTTCCTGTGGTGCTATCCCCGGATACCTTGGTACATTTTTTTTTCAGGTGGAACTATTTAAGTCAAATTTATTTTAGTGTCCCTCAATTCTAGGAAGAATAAGCATGTCCTATTTTAAACTACAGGGGAATCATCACATTAAAATGAATGTAGAGTATGTAGAATAAATCCACAAAAATAGATCAGAAAAAAGCCTCCTGAGTGACTCTTATCTAGTGTGACCCTCCTGTGGGAGGGAATATTTATTCAGTATATTTATATCCCCAGAGGAGATATTCACGTGCCCTGTAAAGAAAATGCTATAAGAGATGACTAATAGTTAAAGTACCATCTGAGAATAAAGAGTTATTCATGGTGGCCTTTTAATATATTCCCTTGCTTTAGGACTAAAAATGAGCAAATGAAACAGAAACATATGTTCTTTGGAAAATAAAGTAGAAATTGCTGCATCATCCTCCATTGCTCCTATATCACAGTGATAAAGTACATTAATGAAATTGTGTGAGGATGAAGGAGAAAAGGAAATTACAGAGAGGAGGCCTCTTTATTTATTTATTTATCTATTTATTTAGTAGATATAGTTTAGAAGATACCTGGGAGCAATGAACAATTCAGTGGCATAAAGTTGGGCTGCCAAGTGTCACCCACTTGGGCATAATGTGGCATAAATGAACTCACCCATGAGCTAGAGTGTTGAGGGTGGAAGACAGAAAACAGAGATGGTGACGCTGTAGCACACCAGACACATTATCCCATCCATATTTCTGTCCAGTAGGGAATCCATTTGTACTGCACTGATCAGGAAATCTCTGTTCTCCAAAAAAAGAAATAAAGTAAAATACCTCTCTCTTCTCTGCTATTTGAGCAGAACATGTGCAGAATACACAGAGGCAGGAAACTCAGTGAGCCGGCCTAGGGGACTCAGTCCCCTCTCTTCCCTTTCATTACTTCCTGTCATCATTTCAACTTGCTCGACTCTCACCTACCCTTAAATTAATTAACAGACCCCTTCCCAGGACTTCAGATTCATTCCCAGCTGCCCCCTTGTTTCTTTTCTCCCCTTAGCTATTAAACAATTTTTCACTTATTATAAAAGTAAATACAGAAAAAAGGAAATCCTGGTATTTGTGACAACATGGATGGACCTTGAGGGCATTATGCTAAGTAAAATAAGCCAGAAAAATACAGGTACTGCACAGATCTTATATGTGGAATCTTAAGAAAAGTCAAACTCATAGAAACAGAGAGTAGCAAAGTGGTTGCCAGGGATTGGTGGTGGGGGAAATGGGGAGATGTGGGTAAAATGATACAGACTGTCAGCTCCTAGACGAATAAGGTTTGAGGATCTAAAGTACAGCATGGCGACTGTAGTTGACAACAAGGTGCTGTATGATTGAAATCCACTAAGAGAGCAGAACTTAAATGTTCCACCAAAAAGGAAAAAAGATAAATATGTGAAGTGATTGATCTGATAATTAACTACATATATGTAGACAATGTATACACATATCAATTTGCCACAATGTACACTTTCAGTATCTTTTAATTTTTGTCAATTATACCTCAATAAAACTGAAATCTTTTAAAAGAAAAAAATGTTAAAGTAAATGGTACCATCAGGGGAAACTAGCTAAAGGGCACAAGGGAATTCCCTACTTACAATGCACGTAAATCTATACTCATCTCAAAATGACAAGTTTAACTTTAGAAAAGATAGTTTGGGGATGAGGAATCTCATTTGCACGTTTGTGAGGTAAACTGATTTCCTGGCAGCTAACACAGCCATCATTCTGTGCATCTGGCATTGGTAAGGGCTTCAAAGAAAACAATTTCTTTTGTTCATGGATTCTCCATAACGTTTTGAGTGTTCATCTGAGGAGCATCCAGGGTGGGCTCTCTAGGTCGGCCCAAGGCCTTCCACCACCACCTGCACTGAAGGCTGGCCCATTCTGCATCATTGCCCACAGTAGAATCTCTTACCTGGCACGGAAGAGCAGGCTAGGGATCATTTTGGAATCGGGAGTAAGACTTGAATTGCAGCTAGACTCCACCATCCATTCATCAAGAGACTTGGCTTTGTTTCTCTGCCTCTGAAAGAAGTATTGTGTTGTTGTGAGAGTTGAATGATAACATAATAACAGGTGAAGTACCTTACAGGTGCTATGTGCTCCTTCCGCTGTCGTTAGGTGCATTCAGTATGAAAGATAAAAATGCACATGGCCACCCTCTACTTGTTCTTCCCACAAGGAAGTTGTAAAGTTAACATAGCTCCTACCTCTTTAATGCAGGTCCCATAATGAGATCTATATTATTGATTACAAAGAGCTTTCAGTAGCTGTTTTAAACCCAGCCGAAGAGGATCTTACCTTTACTTTTTTTTTTTTTTTTTTTTTTTGCTGAAACACCATGCATTTTTTTTAAAGGAAGCAAAAAATCCTGTTTCTTCATGCCTCAAGACCTTTTACCTTGCAGCAAGAGTTAGCATCAGAGGCACCAGCTGGATCTCTGGGCTCTGTTGGCAGAGCTGACAAAATGTCAGTGCCCATCATTTCTTCTGGAAGCTACTGAGAGCTGACTAAGCAGATAGCTCAGTCTTTTCCAGAAACAGTTCTCCTCTACTGCTTCATTGATCCCTGCCAGGTACCTCATTTTTGATCCTTTAGCTTGATGTGGCCAATTTTCTGTTGAGTTACAGTGATCTGTGGTGTTAAATTAGCCAGCTGGAAATACTCCCAGTCCCACTCCCATCGCCTCCCCATTTTGATTTGCTGGCTCTGAACCAGGTCTCCAAAATAAAGAATTATCTGTGTTGTATAGATAATACTCCTTTAATTCCTGGTACCTCAGGATTAAATTAGCTATTTGATGCCTTTGTATTCTGAAAACACTGTTTTGTTTTGTTTTTGAAAACTAGCCTTTTATCATGCTGGGAGACATTTGAAAGCTTTGCATGAGTCTTTGCCAGGCCTAAGTATTGATCTTTGTGGCAAGGGCAGGAGGTAGAGAAAGAAATGTAGCAGACAGAGCAAACAAATAAGAATCAGGAGGTTAGAGAACACCATTAGCTCCTCTGTGTGAGGAGCAAAATGGGCCACAGGAGGGATACAGGGGCAACATGCGCCTGGACAACTTTGTCAAGAGCAGCCCTAATGACTGATTCTCAGTGACCACCATGGAGGGAATATTATAAACACTAGGAAAAAATTCTCCCTGCCAGCATCAGTTGAGAGTAATCCACACCCTGAACCGAGCCTTTTGTCTACAAAGGTTGATTGAATTTAGAGTAAGAAGCTTATTTGATACTTTGGTCACTAATGTCACAATTTGCATTGGATTATTGAGGCATCTTAATAATAATTACCCCAGTAACAGCTAATGATATTAGTCTAGGACAAGGGAAACCATGACCCGCCACCTGTCTTTGTACAGTGCCATGAGCTAAAAATGGTTTTACATTTTCAAATGGTTGGGGGGCGGGAATCAAAAGAAGAATACTATATTTTGTGACATGTGAAAATTGTATGAAATTTTAATCAAAGTTTCCATAAAGTTTTATTGGGAACAAGCCATGCTTGTTCATTTACATATTATCTGTGGCGACTTTCACACTACAAAAGCAGAGTTCAGCAGTTGTATCAGAGATCATATGGCCCACAAAATCTAAAATATTTACTCTCTGGCCCTTTACAGAAAAAAATTTTCTTACCGTTGCTCCACACCATCACGGAACTTTCTGCATTGATAAAAGCATTCCGTAATCTGTACCATCCAATCTGCTACCACTAGTCATGTACGGCTATTTAAGTTTAAACTAGTAAAAATTAAATAAAATGTAAAATTTATCTTCTTAGTTGCTCTAGCCACATTTCAAGTGTTCAGTGGCCACATATGGCTAGAGGCTACTGTATCGAACAACATAAGTGTGGAAAAATAACTAACCTCTATCAAGGAGCTCCATTATTTGTTTTATGGAAAACACAGGGTGGGGAGTATAGGTTTACAGTTGTTCATAATAATACAAAAACAAATAAATAATAATACAAGAATAAACTGTTTCACGTAACTCACAACTATAAACCTATTTTTCACCACCCTGTATAGACCTCTGTCACTGTTCCTTAACTTATTAGGAGTTATTTCTCTGCTTAATTTTACAATCAGAAGAGAATATATTTCTACCCTGGCTGGTGTAGCTCAGTGGATTGAGCGTTGGCCTGTGAACCAAAGGGTTGCCGGTTTGATTACCAGCCAGGGCACATGCCTGGGTTGCGGGCCAGGTCCCCGGTAGGTTGCGCATGAGAAGCAACCACACATTGATATTTCTCTCCCTCTCTTTCTCCCTCCCTTCCCTTCTGTCAAACAATAAATAAATAAAATCTTAAAAAAGAAAGAAGAGAATAGGTTTCTTCACCTGGATACCTTTGGAAACAGACCCTGAGAAAAGCATTTGGGTGTGAGTGGTTTATTTGGAAGGTGATCCCAGGAAGCAGCAGCAGGAGAGTGAGGAAGCAAGGTAAAGAAGGAAAGAAAGCCAATCAATAGTGTGTTAGCAAGCCAGTCACCACTCTAGGCAACTAGAGCTCAGTCCCACTGGGAAACTCTTAGAGACCATGTAGAACATACCTCAGAGTTATTCCACCTGAAGTTTAAGAAAACTGTGACACTTCTCTACCACCTGCCAGTAAGTTGTAGGTTGAGGGATACTCTGGGGGACATGAACTGTTCGGCATTTTGCAGCCATAAAACATGCCCTCAGGCAAAGAGTCACAGGTGCTCACACTAAGCAGCCAACAGAAAATAGCAGTAATGCCAAGAAGATATGGTCAGGACAGTGACAGCATCTGCTACAGCAAGGCACCGACAGGCATAACACAGGAAACTCAAATTATGGCACTGCTCCTCTGTAATAGTATTGGTAAAAGGATAGTGATAGCTGTCAGAGAGAGTTAGTGGCTAAAATTGAGGCTTAGGCATTTCTATAAATGACTAGTGTCCTTTACACTGAAATGTGCCTGAGGTAACACACAGCCTGACCATATTCTTTGAGCTCATTATAACCAGCATTGCTGCCACGTGTCATGCTGTGACCACATGGTAATATCTCCACTAGCCAGCCCATGTTCTTGCTTTGACAACTGAACGTTGGCTGACAACTGATCCTTGAGTTAGGGTCATTCCCGAGGCCAGTACAGTATTGAATGTACAGTATTAGATGACTAACCCAAGAGGGCTAGGCAGAAAGTGGAAACTGAGAAATTAAATATAAAAAATGGTCAGGAAAACTTATGAGGGTGGGTAGAGTAATCTAGGTGATCTGGGAGAGGTTCTAAAGGCACTGCAGGTGCCTTGGGTAGTTTCTGGTGCAGTTCTCAGGGGCTGGCTTTGACATGCTGGTATCCTGAAGCAGAATACATCAATGACCCTGAAAATATGACAGTTCAGAAGAGCAGAACCAAGTTTGTAACTGATGGTGTGAAAAAGAGAAATAAATGTACTATGTACCAAAACATCTCTGGGAATTCAATATCTCAATCCTAAATATCTCAAGTCTAATTTTGGAGATTAGTTAAGATCATATGTTTCTAATTATGTAGGGTTTCTTTTTATCCTTTAAAAATATACTTTTTTCACTAAATGAAGGCTGTTTTGATTGGGAATAATGTGTTTTTTCCTCAATTTAAGGGGTTACCACCCTTTCTTCCTGCATCTCTGTAATCAGGAGAAATTCATTCACCTTTTGTCATCTTTCTTTCTGGCATGTTTCTGTGCTCAAAAGAACTCTACCCATTCTCCAGGCACTTAGGCTTTGGGCCTAGGCTGTGTCTGAAGTTCCTTCCTTCTGGAGAAACATAAGTTTTTAAAATGTCATCATAGCAGAAAACTAGAGAAAAACATGTAAACAGGTCTTCAAGTATATGTGAATAATTTCAATAGCAGTACAAAAGTGTTTCTTTTATTATATTGACTTCTGTACTAATTAAGGTAAAGCCAGCTATTATAATACATAAACCCCATAATCCTGGAGGTTTAACAAAACAGAAGTTTATTTCTTCATCATAAAATAGTACAGCTGGTGCAGGGAGTTGGGGCCAGGGGCTCTCTTTTCTCAGTCACTCAGAACCTCAGGCAAAAAAAGTCTCTAAAATCTTCAAAGCATGGCTTCCAAATTTACCCTGAGCATCAATTTAACCAGCAGATGGTGGGGAGGGGTAAGATAGTGGAAGAGAGTAAGAGATTAAGAGAGATTGCTTACACAGGAGGTTTTAAAAGGCTCAGGCCTGGAAGTGGCATATGTGGCTTTTCTACTCATATTGCATTGGTCAGAACTTAGTCATATGGCATTGCTCACTTGCAGAGGATGCTGGGAAATGTAGTCTCGAAAGGTGCCAGGGAAGAGAAAAGGGTTTGTTGAACACCTAGTCCATTGCTGTACAAATGCTATTTGAGATCCATCTCGTCCTCTTCCCCGCTGACCTTTCTCTACCACAACTGATGTATAGAGAAGTCCTTAGGACCTTCCTGGTTCAGGCAATGTGTTCCCAGTGGATCTCTTTAAGACCCAAACTGTAACCTCTATGCCTTTTTGTTTACTTTTTTAATTCTGCTAGTCTCTCCGGTTTCTGAGAAGAGCCTGAGGACAGGCCAACAGTAAGAATAAGAAGGCAAAAGCTGTGGATCTTATCTGTGGTACTGCCACCAGAGCTATTGCTGGATCCTTAGCATTGTGCCCAAAAGATTCTTGTGGGTGCAAGACCTGAAACCTGTAGTAACGTGTACTTCCTGCTCCCAAAGTCCTTGAAAGGACTGGAGGCTTTGTCTGAAATGGCCCACTCCATTGACAACGCACCTGCTCTCCCAGGGATGGGAAGAAGATTCATTCTTCAGAGGACACGAACAGCAACTTCTTTTCCCGTCTCCTATGATACAGAGTAGGAGTGCTGTAAATGCCAAGCAGTATGGATTTTTAGAATGATGAGTCATTACTTCTGTTTTTTTCAAGGCAATTATTCATCTAGTCTGAATCTCTTCCAGATGAGCCAGTAAGTCTGTTATACAGACAAAGAGAATGGCTGAGATCCCCAAAAGCCGAAAGATTGATTTAGGTCAATTCTAAAGCTGGGACAAATGAGTTTTAGAAATAGCGCATCTGTTTTGAGAAAAGAATTGAAATTCAGAACTCAAGGGCTGAGACTTCTTACCAGTGTAACCCTTGGTTTTGAGATTCTCTGACACCAAAGGCCTGAGTTATTTTCGTGGGAGAAGGAGTCTAGTTTATGTTTCACTTTCTTCAGGCAGGTACCCAAGTGCTAGAAAATGCCTTCTCAGCTCAAAACTACAGAGAGAAAGTTAATTAACAGACAACAATATCATAAACATTAAGTCTGCAAGTTATCTAAGGAAACAGATCGCCTCACCACCAGTCTTGTTAATACCTCCACTTCCTCCAGTTTCTTCCTTTGTAGTGCACCCCTCCACCTCCACCCTATTCCCACCCTTGTTTTCTGCCTACAGTTCTCCTCTGCATTGAACCACCATGTTTTGGCTCCAGAGTTATGATTCCAAGCTTACGCAGTTTCCTCAGCTTCTTTAAGTGCCCAGAAAATAGCTACTTATTGCCCTTTGCACACCCTTAATGCTGGTGGGGAAAAAAATCTTTGTTGCTTTTAAAAACTGGGATTGCCTCTGTTTTTCAACTTTATTTGTTAAAGATGGGATGATAAACCATGGCTTGCTGCTGGAAGAAGAGAGCAAAACTTCCCCACCTTAACCTCTCCTGAGGTAGGCCTTCTCCCTAGATTATGCACAGGTACTGCCAAGCCAACCAGCAAACAATATAGCTATCACTGCCTTGCATGGACCTAGGAAACCAGGAACCTGACCTATTTCATGAAGAATTACTGTGCTTGCTTGGGTGTTGGGAAAGTCTAGGATACCCTACATTTGTTTGTGCCTACTACGTGCCAGGTGGCACAATCCTGCGTCCCACTCCCTGTGTGTACTGTGGGAGACATTATTTTGCTCAGATAGTTTGGATCGCTGATGTCTTTGGTTTTTAGAGATCAAGAAGAAAATGTGTTACAACTAAGAGATTGTAGAAAATGTCAACTTTAAATCTTCGGCATCTTCTTTTGAAGACTTCAGAAACATTAAATATTCCACTTTGCAACGATGAACTAATTCAGAAAATGAGTTCAGGAAAGACAAAACAATTACACAGATGTTGAAATTCCAGTTACATACTTAACACCTTGCCAAATGGGCTTACCAATTTAAGCTTTAACCTCAGGTTTGGCATGATATATCCAGTTGAGCACACGTAGTGCAGAAGGGGGTGAGAGAAGATGACATCCTAATGTCATGTCATCAAGTACCTGCCCACCTTCCACTTCAGTGAGTCCAGAAGGAATCAGGCCAACTCTTCACTCCAGCAGGATTTAACAAGTTGTTGTCTGTCGATAAATATCTTGCTGTAAAATTCCACCCTGTGAAGCAACTTTTCTAAGTCATGAATTGTTTCTCATTCTGCATAATAACCACTGACTACATTCAAAGCTTTGTTAAAAGGGCCTTCATGGAGTATTCTCTCCTTTGCCAAAAACATCGAATCATGCCACACTTCTCCATGCAGAGTTTGCTTTTTGGCATACTGAAAATGGGCAGAAGTTCTTAGTCTATAAAGTATTTGGAACAATCTGGGTTTGGGAGGGACAAAGCATCTTAGAAGGGCTGTATTATTCCTATTCTAACACCTAGGGAATGCTTCTTTCCCTCTAATTTTTCAGCAAACATTTTTGTCTGTAGACGTAAGCAAAAGCATTAAAATCAGAACATCATTGGCCTTGGACTTCAAAACCATAATTTCTGCTTTATTGTGCCTAGCTAAAACCTTGCGGGTTAGTCTGTGTTTTGCTATTAAAAATATAACCTTTGATAAATGTGGTGATGAGAGCACCCAACTGTAAGTTGTAATGTTGCCTTTGGATAAGAAGTTTTTCCCTACTCTTCCCCTCTCTTCATATTTAAAACAGGACTCATCTTCACTTAGATATTTACTGACAGATAACAACTTGCTAAGTCCTCCTGGAACAAAAAATTAGACTGATTCTGAGCCTCCTAGACTCACTTCAGTGTTCTCGGTGGCTAGCATCCTTCCTGGATCTGAAATATTAATCAAATTGGGGCAGGGTAGATAAAGTGCCATTGAAAATAGAGATTTCATATTGCACGGAGTTTTTAAAAACATTTATTGAAGGGTAGCATACAGAAAACTACTGAAATAAACCTATAACTCATGAAATAGAACAGTATCCTCCCTCCCCAGAATACCCCTATCATTGCCCCCTTTCGGGCATTACTGCCCCAAGATAAGCACTATCCCAAAACTAAAAATTAGTTTTGCCTGTTTTTTACTTTTAAATGAATAGAGGCATACAATATGTTCTCTTTTGTTGTCTGGCTTCTTTCATTCAACGTTTTGTTTATGAGATCCAACTATGCTGTGTCTGACTGTAGTTTGTTCATTCTCAGTTCCGTATAGTATTCCATTGCGCAAATATACCACAGTATATTTATCCAACCCACTATAGTCAGGCAGTATTTGGATTGTTTCCCATTTGGGGCTTTTACAAAGGGCTGTGATGTGTATTTGTGTTTTAAAGTTTTTGTGTTAGAGTAACTTCTTTATTATTTTTGGTGAAATCACTTTTCCCAAGGAATGCCTTCAGTTACCACTTTAACTCCAAGCTAATTTGCACATTCTCTTTTACTTGTTGAGTTAATTAGAGCTGAATCAGTAAAGCCAAAAATGGCAGGTTAATTTTCAAAGAGATGGTAAGTAAATCAACCTCCTGGGACAAACATAGTTTACAAGTTCAAGCAAATGAGAGCAATTTTCTACCCCCAAACAGTCTAACATGCAGTTTCTTTCATAAACATTTATAGCCTCAGAGTTACAAGTCAACAGTCTTTAGAGTTACTAAAACAAATCTTGAAATATCATAGATATGCTCTTTGCCCTTTTTTTAGTAAATAGCCTTAGAAGCTCAACTTTATAATGGTGATATATAGAAGTAAAAATTGAGCTTAAATGTGTGAAAATGGGTATGTAAATAAATACTTGCTAAACTTCTTCCTTATCTCTTTAATCAAAGGGTAATGGTTAATCCAGTGTTTTTCATTGTCAAAAGTGCTTGTCAGCATCTTAAACTTTCTCCCCATGTTTTCTCACGTGCTGCTATTTGAAACTGGTAGCCCCTAGTTTCAATGTTTGTCTTAATTGAGGCTGAATCAAGGATACTTGGTACTTGTTTCTTTTTATTTTCCACAATGTTGTATTTATTAATTCATCTGATAATAATTACTAAAAGTTTTGCTGAATTGAACTAAATTAAATAATGTTTTAGAAAATAGCTCAGATGTGAAGACACCACTCACTGGGTGTTCTGATGGCTTCATTTGCATTCCCTCTTTTACATTTCTGTATTTTAGAGATGTCAACTAGGAAAAGATGGCATGATAAATAATGATTTGACTGTTAAATTAAGGTGAAGTTAGGTATGACCTTAAGATATCTTGAGCAAGCACCTAATATTGAAGAGACAGAGATAGAGAAAAAAAGATATGGAAAGTACAAGGGTAAAATACAAGGAATGGTTCTTTAACATGTTGAATTAGAGAGGTTGGCTAAACAAGCCATCAGTAATAAGCATAGTGGGAAAATTAGCAGCACATCCAAGAAAAAAAATGAAAGGATATCAACTTAAAATGATAAATGGGAAAAAACTTTAAGGATAGGAACATATCAAAAGCAAATAAGTAAATATTTCTGCAGTGCACATGTGTGGAGGGGAGACAGAAATCTGTGAGAAGATATCTACTCTCAGAAAAACTTATGACAAACAGGTGGAGAGCTAAGCGCCCAAATGGAGCTTGTAGGTTGCGTTTCCCAGATGCAGACCCTGAGATGAAAATTCACCTGAAAGTGATTTAGCTGCAGGAATTACAAAGTAGGGAAGTGCAAAGGGGGCCTGGGGAGGGAAGGACACCAAGCAGGGGTGCAGCAGCCAGCAAAGCCTATGCAAGGTAACTTGGGCTTGGTTCTGAGGGAGTTCTGAAGACAGTGGTGGTCACTCCTCAAGGCCGTCCCCATTAGGAGAACAGAGACTACTACTCCTATGAGTCAGTGGTCAAGGACTACCCATGGGGGCACCTCGACTCTCTCTTTGCACGGGCATAGAAGGTACTGGCAGCAGGGATAGGCCTCCAGTGAGACGTAGGTGGTGCTGTAGAGTGACGACGTGCTCAGGGAGCAGGTGTGTGCAAAAATGACGAAGGGATCAAAGGGGATAAGGCAGAGTTCTAATGGCATCTGCTACAGAGCTTGAAAGCGTCATTATTAAAATAGGCAATATCTCCAAAATCAATAGGGTTTTCCTGGCTCCTTCTGGATGTCTCTGGGAGGAAGGACAATCAGAACACTTTCCAGACGTGCTGCGACCTGGTTGTGGAGTTGTGATAAGGTAAGCCTGGCACTTCAAAGGCAGCCAGTATGTGGATCATTGTGAAAATAAAGGGGATATCAGATAGAATGGCAGACGAATGATAAAAGTGATGCTTGAATGTGTTCAGTCCCTAGTTCTTGTTATTCCAACATTTTACTGTGGTTTTGATTCAGGTGCTAATCAATTCATCTCTCTATATCAAGCACTGCTCCAGGGCTAAGGCTATGGATGTTATTAGAAAAGACAAAGCCCTCTGCCTTCATGGAGCTTACAGTCTAGTGGGGAAGAGCACCTATTGTACTTGCGTGTTAGTTGTCTCCCCTACTAGACTTTAAACTCGTAGGTAGGTAGGTAGGTAGATAGACAGACAGACAGGCAGATAGCAATGTCCCATATGGACAAGTGCTATGAAGGAAAAATGCAAATCAGAGTGAGTGGATAGAATGAGGAGGTTATTTGGAATAGGACTGATGAGGGAGGCCGTTCCACAGAGGGACATGCGAGCAGAAATCTGAATAAAGGGAGGGTGTGAGCTAGGCAAGGACTTAGGCAGGAGTTGAATTCCTCCCAGTCACAACCACAAGAGTCTTGAAAATTGTCATGACTATTTTAAAAACACCATGTTTCAGGGGATTGTATTTGAGCAGATGTACGGTGGCCTCCTTGGCTAAAGGAAGCATTATTTCTGTGTCTCGTCTTGCCAAGAAGGTTCTAAGAGAGGGCCCTCACTTTGTGCTGTGCCTAGCTGGTGAAGGCTGAGTGTGCAAAGGGCTGTGACTGATATGACAAGCTGAAATGTAGTGGCGCAGAAGATTTTCCTTTATGGTAATTTGGATTATAACACTGGATCTTTTCTTTCCTAGTTCAGTTAAAAAAAACAAACAAACAGGTTTTTAAAGTGTGCTTATGTGCCCTCAGACTTTGTGTTCCAAAGGTGTGTCCTCTTTCTGTGTTTTTTTGTTTAAAGCAGATGACTGTAGCCCCATCCCAACCTTGACTGCAGCCTCATAAGAGACCCTGAACCAGACCACCTAATTAATATACACTTCTGAGTGCGTGACCCTCAGGAACTGAGATAACAGATGTTTGTTGTTTTAAGCTGTTATGTTTCAGGATACCATATTTTGCCGTGTATTATGTGAAGTTTTTGCCCAAATTTTTGAGGGAAAAGTAAGGATGCACAATTACACATGCATATTATAACATACCATGGATATAATGATCCCATGTATAATGTGCACAAAAATGTGGGTGCGCATTATACACAGCAAGATACGGTGAATAATACATTTTCACTCATTTCATTGGCTAGAAATCAGCCACATGGCCACACATAATTGTAAAGGAGGCTGGGAAATGTAATCTATCCCAGAAAGAAGAGAATGTGGATTTTGCTAAGCAGTCAACAGACTTCCACAGGAGTAGACAGAATAATACCAAGAGTAAAATCAAGCAGAAATATAATTAAGAACCTGGGTTCAAACCATAGACACAGTTTGCCTTTCTCTCTATCTTTGCAAAGTTCATCCATGCTAAAGGGCCACCTCTAGTCCTTGCCTCCTTCCTGGAATTCTCTGTGTACTTCAGGCCACATTCTCCTCTCTCTCTCTCCTCAGAACTGCTGCAGCACTTCTTGGCTTGATCTTTTCTGTATACAGCAGTAAATGTCACTAGTTCAGAGCCAGGATGCATTTGATATTCAGTCATGTATTTCTTTGTGATAGCTCTTATATCACCGTCTAGGACAATTATTTAACTTTTCATGTCTGTACATCTGGTCTTCCCAATTATATTTAAGATCCTGGAGGGCAGAGACCAGTGGAAGTGCATGATGTATGGTTTGTGACCACATTAGCTCAATGATCTGTAAAGTGATTTATTGAAACCACCGAATATAATCTTAATGAAGGTTGAATTTCAGTAGGAATTCAGTCCCTTCCCTAGATCACTAAACACAATCACAACCATGTATTTAAAATTCCGTTTGCCAAGCATTAGATCATATCCTCAGTGGTACCTAGCACAGGGGTGATCAATGCATATTATTTGAATGTAATTTTAACAGCACCTACAAATGAGAACCTTGATTAAATTTTGTATAAAAGATATATAATGATATTTGAAAAAATGCAATGAAAACAGTTTTTAGTCTAGATTTAATTTTGACATCACTTGCTCACCTGTGGTTTAGCAGTTCCTAATCAACTTTAAATTTTAACGACTTCTTGGTTTTATAAAAGCACCCATCATATTGCCAGCAAATGTTATTTCATTTACTCTCATTAACAACCCCTCCCTATGATGTATATTAGTCATTTCAAATCACTGCAGAGGCTTTATGTTCACCTTCCATTTGTAGCTTGATGTTGGAAGTAATGACTCAAGGACTGGCAAGGAGATGTTGCTTTATAATAAATTTATGAAGAGTTTATCAAGCATGTGCACTGTTCTTTGTCAAGCATCTTGTAGCTAAACATAGTAAGCAGACCATTTAAAGTAACAATGCTCACGGTAGAAGATTTTCAAAAGGATCTCAGAATGCAGCTCCTCGAAAAAGCCAAGAGTAAAAAAAAATATTCTGTGATCAATTACTTCTACCAACAAATACTATGGTGACAACTTTGATATATTCTGTTCTTAAAAAAAAAGCCTTATTTTCATATAGGTTGAGTTTTTAAGACCTCTGAAATATTGGAATAATTGGTTGAACTCATGGAATATGGGGTCTAACTGTGTAAATCCTTGAAATCAATTATTCTCACTATGTATAAGTATTGCTGAAGGAAACTCTAGAATTTACATTTTAAAATGCTGGGTCTTTCAATGTGAGGAAAAAAGGAATATGACTCTGAGCCTTTCCCCAAAGACAAATGTTCTAATCTGACTCGAATCACTACATGTTAAACACACGTTTCCTTTTTGCTGAATTAAATTGTGGAATTGGTCTGTGTTACAGATTCCACAGAAATTACAGTGGCTTTGAGCACCAGGTAAACTTACAGAGAGTACAAAGATCACTGATTAAAAGAAAAGGCTCTTTGTGTTATGTCTTTATGGGTTCAGATCCTAGAGCTCCTGAAGGAATATTATCGGTTAAGTATGCCACACTCTGGTCTTGTAAATAAAACATGATGATAATCTGAAGGTCAGAAAAGAGTTTTGCCAGGGTACTCTGACTGCTAAAAGTTGCACACATGATTGACACACATCTTCTGTACAATTGCGTCCTTTAGTCTAAGAGTCACAACAGTTCAATGTTTGATCACATTTCATATGTTCCCTTCCAAAGAATTTTTAAAAATATGCCCATTGACTCTTAACAGTTACAGCGGTTTATAAAATACTACAAGTGCCAAAGTATTTGTTAACGTGTCCATATCTTATAAATTTACCATGATAACATCATTGAAAGGTTAATAGAGATAGAAAACTGCTAAGAAATGACTACTATGAAAATATACATCATGAAAAGTTAAATTAGAAATACTATTATCACAAGAAACAAAAAATAGTGGACTACTTTTAGAAAAAAATATATATATCTATTTTGAAATAATGTTATTTTCGTGGATCGAAATTGACCCAGCATCAAACATCAAATTACTCTTAGTTAGAAAAACATACAAATCAAAGGCACTAACAGAAGGTTTACAGAAGAAGGGACTGCCCCAGATCAGCAGGGACAAGTACTGAAGGTGTGCAGGGATTTATGAAGGGGCGGTTGCAGCTTCTGGGTAATGCTCCGCAATGGGTACTGGGGCAAGAAAGACCCATTAAGTGCAAAGAACCCAACTTCTTGCTTTCAGCGATAACAAGTGGCTGCTAAGGAGACCCCATCCAATCCCTCAACCAGTCCGGGAGAGTCCCGAGGGTGCTAGCTTTATAAAAGAAAGGATTTTCCTTAAGAAAAAGCAAAAAAGGGTAATGCATTATGTCTCTTAGAAGTGACCCAGAGGTAGACCTAGCCATTGATCCATGACCTTGCTGGGCATCTTCATAAAAGAAAAAAATACCATCTCGTGACCCAATGAACTATGGGTGACCCATCATCCTCTGCCCCAGCCCTGGATCAGCCCTCTCACTGCCAGAACAGCTCCAGAGCCAAGAGCTCTAGAATTTCATGAAAAGAGAAATGGTTGATGCTAGGCCTTTCAATAGCGTAGACACATTTTAGAACAACTTCTGATACGTTCAAACATAATGAGGGAGCACCTAGCTATGGGTTGAAGTAATCATTTGAAATCACCAAATTCTGAATTTACAGTTGAACAGCAAAGGGCTTTATTTATAGATACTGAAATCATTCATTGGAATACAAGAAATTCGATAAGTAAATATGATGTATACATTGTAGTCAGACCCAAGATAAAAATAAAACTCCATATAAAAACTTAAGGGAAACATAGTAACATCTTCAAGGCACTTAACAAAGAGCTGTTTAAGAGTCAGAATATTCAAGCATTGTTATATTTTTTTAAATTAAGGCTTTGATGATTGTATCTGTCAGCATATACTTAGAGCTGTTATTTCTCTATTCTGAAATATACTGAGCCTCCCCTAGAGAACCAATTTGCCTACCATATTTGCTTATTATGCCAACATGGCTGTGCTTTGTAGTCCTACATCTGAGACTGAATCAGTCAACAAAAATAAGTCTTAATATGTGTCTAACAGCACTCATTTTTCTTTAAAGAATAAAATAAATATAAAAGTAACAAAATAAAAGAGTAAAAAATTAGGGACAGAGCCATGCATCTTTATATGGTTTAATGTGCACTAGGATAGAACTTAATATCCTCTTAATTCACATGTCATGTATATCAGTGCTTCTCAAGCTATTATTGTCATAGACCAATGACTGCATAAAATACAATAAAAAGCAATTATTAGAAAAATACTTAAAAGCATACAAAATGCAAACCTACTGGTTATACAATCTTATAGTAATGTCAATTTTTCATAGACGTTTCTACATGCTTATTCTCACCTCCTGTACTTATCACAGACCCGCAATGCTTTGCAGACTGGGGCTGGTCCAGGAACCACATTTTGAGTGACCCCGGTTGATGTAAGTCACATTCACAACAAGTTCCATAAGTCAAAATTATTTTTTATTTAAACTTTATGTCAAAGGTTCCTTGAAATAAAAGAACCATTGACATTTATTGTTACCCCTTTTCCATTAACCTATACAATATCACTTAATGTGTGTTTAAAATATGACACATCATGCTGCACAAAATAACTTCTGTGAAGTGAAAGCTGCATTCTGGGTATTTACTTACACCCTGCCCCCATCTTTTTCCTTAAATAATTTAAGAAAAAAGTATTAAAAAGTATTGAATGTCCTCTGTGATTTTTCTTTTAGCCTTATTTGCAGAAACTGCATCTAATTCTTGGTGCAAATTCAGTTCTGCAGATATGTTCAGTTTAAGCTCAGCGGTGTCTTTAAATGTTTTAAGGTGAGGTATTCTCAAATGCCCAGCCCCAGATACATGTGTTACCTTGCTCTCCACCCTCCGTTTCTTACTCAGATCATCCTGCTGTCATGGAAGAGAACGTGCTGGAGACCGGATCCACCTGGGTTAGAATTTTGGATCTGCAGCGCATAATTATGATGCTCCCTATACAACCTAGACAAGTTACTTAAATGCTCTGACACCCATTTTCCTCATTTGTAAAATGGAGATAATACTTAGGTCAGGGTTCTTGGGAAGATTAAATGAGGCAAAGTAAATCCAATGCCTGGCACATGTAATTGAGCACACAGAAATATTACTTCCCCTCCATATTTACTTACCCATGCCTCATTTCCTCTCACCCGGCCCTGCCCTTACATCCTTGCTTCACTTTGCTAAAGAGGAGGACCAATGATCTCATCAAAAATACACCTTTACTAAGTACAGAGAAAATACTATGCTAATGCTTCCAGCTTTTCCACCTGGAAAAAAAGATGACTCAGAGAGAGCACTAAGTGAAAAGGGAAAGAGCTGTTGAAAGCAGCTCTCTGAAAATATTTTATTAAATGCAGCAAAAAAGAAAGAAAGAAAGAAAGAAAAGGAAGGAAGGAAAGAAAAGAAAGAAAAAGAGAAGGAAGGAAGGAAGGAAGGAAGGAAGGAAGGAAGGAAGGAAGGAAGGAAGGAAGGAAGGAAGGAAACAATGAGTGTTTATCCATCTAATGAAGTCATTTGCCTCTTTCCTCCCCATCTCATTGACAAGCATCGTCACCTGAACAGCACTGTACTTTCAGGGGAGCATTTGATCTCTGTGGTATTTCTCATTCTTAATTGAAAAGTATTTGCTTGTCTATTAAATATGAAGATTTCCGTGATTTTGAGGAACTTCTTTTAGTCGAATTTTATGCTTTCTTGGGCTTTTGTTTCTTGTAAAAATTGATCTCTGAGATAGTAACTCAGTACAAAAATGATTCCATTCATAATCATTTAATTTAAATGCGTGTTTGAGAGAATACATTTGACAAATCAAATCACATGTACTCATAATGCCTTATTGCCCATTGTAAGACATTATTTGTGGTTTCTGATCAGTTGGCTAAGCTGACACTGTCGTGCTAAGCCCAGTACAATGATTCTGTCCTGATTTCGTGCATTTACAAGCTAATGTATATTTTTCACTCAGTTTAATTCAATATAGCTACCGACAGTTTAATTAACTTTAATTATAAAATTAATGCAGATAATTACTAAAATCTCTAACAATTTAGAAGTAAATGAAATTAAAAAATTAAAATCTGCTCCTCGGTATTTATCCAAAGGAGCTGAAAACTTATGTCCACAGCAAAACCTGCACACATGTTTATAGCAGTTTTATTCATAATTGCCAAAACTTGAAAGCAACTAACATGTATATCAATGAATAAATAGTGGTATATCCAGAAAATAAAATATTATTCAGCACTAAACAGAAATGAGCCATCAAACCACAAAAAGACACGAAGGAAACTTACATGTATACTACTAAGTGAAAAGCCAATCCGAAAAGGCTACATATTATATGATTTCAACTATGTGACATTCTAGAAAGGCAAAACTTATGGAGACAGTAAAAAGATTAGTGGTTGCCAGGGGTTGCAAAGGGGGATAGGATGAGGTGGGGAGGGATAAATAGGCAGAGCACAGAGGATTTTTAGGGCCGTGATAATACTCAGTATGATACCATAGGGATGGATACATGTCACTGTATATTTGTCCAAACCCATAGAATATACAATGGCAAGAGTTAACCCTAATGTAAACTATGAAGTTCAGGTGATAATGATGTGTCAGTATAGGTTCATCAATTGTAACAAACATACACTCTGGTGGGCTTGTTTATAATGGGGGAGGCCATGCAGGTGTGGGGGCAGGGGGCACATAGGAATCTCTGTACCTGCCCCTCAGTTTTGCTGTGAACTTAAAACTACTCTTAAAAAGTAAAGTCTTAATAAAAATGTAAAATTACCTCACCTCAAACCATCTTTCCACTCTCACACCCAAAAACAACACCCTCCTACATCCCTGCCAATGTCTTTCCGTCCCTAAGATCCTGTATGTCTCTGCCTTGTTACTCAACTCAACCTCAAACTTTAGGCGTAACCCATTTATCAGCCTGTCCCATTCTGCTTTTCTTCATTAAAGGTCTTCTTGTTTCTCTTTTACTTCTATTCCATGGCCCCCTCAGATGCTAGAAACTGCTTGACAGAAGAACTCTAACTCAACAATAAAAAAAAAAAGAATTACTAATTTTTATTGAGGTATGATTTACATATAACATTAGCTTCAGATGTACCACATAATAATTCCATATTTGTATATATTGCAAAATGATCGCCATAATAAGTTCACTTAACATCTGTTACCACACATATTACAAATTGTTTTTTCTTGTAATGAGAACCTTTAAGATCTACTCTCAGCAATTTTTCAAATATGCAATATAGTATTATTAACTATAGTCACCTCTCTCTACATTACATCCCCAGGACTTATTTTTTTATAACTGGAAGCTTGTACCTTTGACTCCCTTCATTCATTTAACCTACTCCCACTCTCTTGCCTCTGGCAACAACAGCCAATCTGTTCTCTGTATCTATGAGCTTATTTTTATTTTTAAATTCCACATACAAATGAGATCATACAATATTTGTCTGTCTCTGTATGATTTATTTCACTTATAATAGGCTCTCAAGGTCATTCATCCATGTCACAAATGGCAGGATTTCCTTCTTTTTATGGCTGAATAATATTCCATTATAGAGACTACATCTTCTTTGTTCATTCATCCATCATTGGACATGTAGATTTTTCTCCTATAATGTGGCTATTGTAAATAATGCTGCAATGAACATGGGTGTGCTTATCCTTACTTATTAAGATAGTGTCTTTGCTTTTTTTTGGGGGGGGGGATCAATACCCAGAAGTGGAATTGGTGGATCATATGGTAGTTCTATTTTTAATTTTTAAAAGAATTTTCATACTGTTTTCCATAGTGCCTGCACCAATTTACATTCCCACCAACAGTGTACAATACTTGTTATTTCTCGTCTTTTTTATAATAGCCATTCCAACAGGTATGAGATGATATCTTATGATAATTTTGATCTGCATTTCACTGATAATTTGAGATGTTAAGCATTTTTTCATGTGCTTGTTGGCCATCTATATGTCATCTTTGGAAAAATGTCTACTCAGATCTGCCCATTTTTAGTTGGATTTTTTGTTGTTTGATCGTTTGTTAGTTTTTGCTATTGAGTTATGTATGTTCTTTATTTTTTGGATATTATTCCTTTATCAGATATATGATTTGCAAATATTCATTTCCATTCCTTAGGTTGCCTTTTCATTTTGTTGCTGGTTTCCTTTGCTATAAGAAGCTTTTTAGTGTGATGTAATATCACTTGTTTATTTTTGCTTTTCTTGCCTTTGCTTTTGGCATTAGACACAAAAAAATCATCACCAAGACCAAAATGAAAGAACATACTGCCTATGATTTCTTCTAGGAATTTAATGGCTTTATGTCTTACAGTCAAGTCTTTAGTTCATTTTGAGTTAATTTTTGTGTATGGGGTAAGACAGTGGCCTATTGTCATTCTTTTGCATGTGGCTGTGCAATTTTCCCAGCACCATTTATTAAAGAGACTGTCCTTTCCCCATTATATATTCTTGCCTTCTTTGCCATAAATTAATTGGCTACATATGCATGAGTTTACTTCAGGACTCTTTATTCTGTTCTGCTGATCTGTATGGCTGTTTTTACGCCAATACCACACTGTTTTGATTACTGTAGCCTTGTGATATAGTTTGAAACCAGGGCGTGTGATGCCACCAGCTTTGGTCTTCATTCTTGATATTGCTTTGGCTATTTGGAGTCTTTTGTTGTTAGATACAAATTTTAGGATTGTTTGTTCTATTTCGGTGAAAAAAGCCATCAAATTTTTGATAGGAATTGCATTGAATCTGTTTATTGTTTTGGGCAGTTTGGGCATTTTATTAATTCTTCCAATCCATGAGAATGGAATATCTTTTCATTTATTTGTGTCTTCTTCAGTTTCTTTTATTAATATCTTGAATTATTGTTTAAAATGAATGTTTTAAAACATGTAAAATTGTATTATGAGTACTTTTAACTGTATCCAAGCATGAATTCAGCTGAAGACATAACACAATTTGCCACTGAACTAGAGGTAGAATAGAAGTCTCTTTACAAGCCTCCAGTTTAAATGACTGACTGACATTATCATTCCCTCCATAAAACAAGGTGACCAAACCCCATGACACTTGGAATGCCCACAGATAAGAGACTCTCTTCCAGCCCACCCACACAGCTCAGCTCCCATATTTTAAGTTGTATGCTTAAAAAAGATTAGTTGGGTTTTTGTTCTCAAATCTGTTTATTTCTGTTGTAATTATAGATATCTTATTTAATTGTAAATATTATGCAAACTAATGAAATGTGAGTGCTAGGGAGGGGAAGGAAGCAGAATTGGGCAGGCGGGAAATTGAATGGCAATATGATGATCCCTAGGGCACTACCTAATGAATAACTTGTCCAGTAAACTCCATCTCAGGATCTGCTTCCTGGGAAATGCAACCTGCAACAGTATTACTATGCATTATAGCACTTAGTATAAGGAAATATAATGTTTATGTCCATTCAGCTTAAATAAAGTCTGAGTATGGTCAAGATTTTAGGCTTAGGGTGATTTAATCCAAGATATCCACTAGCCAAGAAGAATACGATGTCCTTTATGGATACAACTGTCTCTTCTCATGAGCTACACTGGCTGATACCCAGAAAAGATGGGGAAATTGGACTTTTTAGACATCTATGCTAAAGATAAAATCTTATAGGAAAGGAATTTCAACATAGTAAACATATTTAGGTTTAGAACATCTACCCATTCCCATTTAATGTTAATATTAGAGGTACCGACTAGATTAGAAACTGAGATTTCAAAAAGAAGGAATTCAACATTGCAACACAGATCTCTAGATCTTTTGCTAAGATGATAAATTTAGGCAAGGAAAAGTTCACTCCTCATTACTGATGAAAAAAGAAATATGCTTGACAATAGCTGTGGGTGGACTTGCTACTTGGTCCCCAAAGGATTCAAGATTAAAAAAAGAAAGAAATAGTCATTATTTGAAATTTTCCATAGTGGTGACAGCTATTAAAGGGTGCTCTCTTTTGACCTAACAATCTAATCTATTTTATCTTTATCTGCTGCTGCTGGAAGAGTTTCACTGATGACTAAAATGTTTATTTAGCTAATAAAATTATTCAATGTCACTACATAGAATGACAGAGATATATTTTAATGTGAATAGTGACAAGAAAAGTATCATCAACTGTTTCATTTGCAAAGATAGGTCAGCAAAGAAAATAGGAAGGAAATAGAAATGTTGTAAGGTATCACATGTCAAAAATTACTGGGTCCCTTTACTTTTCTTCATTATGTATACAGTCTTCAGATATATTCACTTCCTGTATTCTATTGAGGTGAAAAATATCATCTCCCCTATATACAAATAGAAAATTATGGCCTGCAAAAATTATACTATATAGACAAATCCTACATGAAGGGACTTATAGAGAGGCTATGAATTGACATGCTGTTTCACTGAAAAATCTTCATCGCCAAGAATAAAGAGGTTAAACTGTTTCCCCTTCACCTACCCTCCAGTACCCACACTTCTTTTATCAGAATCATCTGACCATAAGTTCTGGTTGATTTTATCCTTCAGTTCTAGAACCTAGTATTAGCTTTAATTTCTCATTAGCACCATTTAAATCAAGCATCCCTAAGTCTTTTCTAATGTGCATTTTTATTTGATTCTATTACAAAGGCAGATAGGCATTGATTCTGAAAAGGAATGCAAATTCCTAATAAAATAGGGCAGTCATGGCACAAGCCACAATGTATATGCTCCATACTCCTAGGACTTCTTGGGGAGAAAAAGGATGTACCAATTAAGTATGGCCACAGTAATGCTGTGTGACAAACAACCATGAAATCTCAGTGGCAAACAACAAGCATTTATTTAATCCATGAGTGGACAAGAATTCAGATGATCTAGGCTGGGCTTTGGCTGAGTGGCTCTGCTGATCTCTACTGGGCTTACTTATGCAACTGTAAGGGTGACTGAAGAGTGGATCTAGTCTGGGCTTGGTTTTGGGTGACTTGGCTCTGTGCCACATGTCTCTCATCCTCTTCCTGGGACCAGGAGGCTAGCCTTGGCATGTGCTCCTCAAGATGCTGGCAGAGATATAAGAGGGAAATCCCAGTCATGCAAGGGCACATTTGGGTCATTTCCCATTTGTTAACATTCCTTTGGCCAAAGCTCACTACACAGCCTAAAATGTCAAGCATCAGCAAAATATAGTCCACCTCTTCAATGGGAAGAACTTCAAAGTCACCTGGCAAAGTGTATGGACACAAGAAAAAGTTTTTAAAAAACAACAAAAACCAGGGCCATTAATTCTATCTACCACAGGGGAGGACATAAAATTACTTTGTTATCAGGACTGTCACACGATGTGCAGGTGTGTCCTGCACAACAGCACCTGGCAAAAAGAGTGGTTAAGGGCTGGAATCCAGCCCACCCTCTCCCCACCAAAGCCGTGCACTCTGGAATGGGGTTGTATCCTTTCTCTAACAAAAGCACTGCATCAATTAGTTGAAGCCCTGTTTTAAATTCAGTATTAAACACTGCAAAAAACAAACAAACAAACAAACAACAACCTACTGTATCACTGTCAACCCACTGGATGCAATTATAAACCTTCTCATCATGTTTTTCAAATCTATGTTCCTTCAACTTCATGTATCCCCTTCTACTCCAAAACCACCCCCTCCAGATACCATTTCAAATACATGCAGAATGTATGAATCTCAGTACACAAACCCAAGTTACCAGGGCATTTAACTTATTTTCTGTAGCTAAACTTAATTTCCTTTTTTTTTCTTTTGGTCCCCACCCCGTCAATGCTAAAAAATTAATTTCAGTCAATTTATCAGTGCCCTTTCACCACAGTTGTGTCAAATGCATGGGGGACTTACCCACTGTCATTTAGTCAGTGGAATATCTGGTATGCAGTAATCAAGTAGCCAATGAAATATGAGAATGATGTGTACCCATTAAAATCCTTTTACATCTGATCCTCTATGGCTTTCCCCAAGCTGAAATATTAGAAACAATAAGTAAAAGATCACAAGTTGACAAGAGGGTAAGAGCCTTGGATCCATGAACCATCACCTAGAATAGAGGCACATGCCAGTCAGGAATAGTCTTTGAGGATTTACATAAGAAGAAAGAAAAAAATTTATTGGATTAAGCCACTGGTATTGGGAGTTTATCTTTTCAGTAGGTAGAATAACAAATACAGATAGTTCAGACAGCAAGTTGACTGGAATTGTGGTAGGATAACCAGGCTTCACCTAGAACTCACATGACTTTTGTGATCACTAACTCAAAGTGCAAATCATTGGCATAGTTATGGGTTTTCCTTCAGCCATATTAAGCTTCTTAGTGCAGATGTGGAATAAGCAGAGTCCTGTTTTGAAACCCCAAGTCTCTCTGCCTCATCCTCGATAATTTTAACTACCAGATAACTATCTTTTTTCTACATCGCTCCTGTCATAACTCTTCTAGTCATACATAATTCTTCTAGTATCCCGTGTGCCAGCTCATTTAGTCAGAGACATGTGTCTTAGGTTACAGAACCTGAAATGTAGACTTTTGTACAAGTGATTTATTGGATTAGTACTCTCAGGAGTAAGGAAGAAAGGGAAACAGTATAAAACAGAGAAGCCAAGCAAAGCCGTAGTTTCAGCTGAAGTCTAACCTCAAGTTGGTCCCACAAGGAGCGCTGGGGTGTGCATGGCACCATACAGTTGTCCCATCTTTATACCCTCTTCTCAAAGCAGGCAGTCACTTTCTGTGGGGAGCCCACAGGAGAAGGGCATAATATCCCAGGCAACTCCAAGGAAAGCAGATCCAACTCACCAAGGATAATTCTTCAAAGAAGTGTACAACTATGAGCCATAGCTGCCAACTCTCACAGTATAATGCTCCAGCCCAGGAAAGAACATCTGAATGAAGCACCAGCAGCCTACTATACTGTTCTACCAAGAATCATCCTCCAGTAGAAAAGTCTGTTTTTCTATGTGTGGCTGCCTTTTTCAGAAGAAATCTAACCAGACCACTTCTTTCCAAAACAGTTTGGCCGGCTGCCTGGCATAGCTACCCAGGGAGCCTCACTGCCAGTCCAAGGTCATATCAGACAGATGTCTACATCATAACAAGCCACCTAGGGAAGGTTAGTGTTAAAGGGCAAATCCCTACCTAGAATTAAAACAATAACATGCAGGTGTGGCCTAAATTGTCACCACTACCATCTCATTTCAGCTGAAATAATCTGACCTTAGCTCTATTACCTCATTAGAAATTTTGTGAACTTGATCTGCAAAATAAACCTGGGAAGGGAAGACAATTTGCACCATTAGCCTCACCAGGGTCCACATAGTGCAATGTTTCCCATGTAGCTACCTTTACCATCCCTTTCCAGAGCAGTTCTGAGTTACGGTCACAGAATTAGTTTTGCAATGTAAAACGACATTTTATGAAGAAATTTTGACTCAAGGCATGCTCAAAGAGCTCTTGAAATCAAATTAACAGAGTGAATTGAAACTCTTGCCTTTTCACATTGATCAAAGACCTACTTCCTCTCTATAACAACAAAATATAAAAAAACTGACTTGTTTTCCTTGCATAATTTCTCAGCTCCACTTTTTAAAAATCCACCCATACAGTCTACACAACTATAGAGAGCAGCTTTGTTTTCATTCAATTCTATCACCTATAAGTTTCTCAAATACATATATTGGATTGGCTAAAAAAATGTTTAATTCTTTTCTTACAGTGGCTCTAGTAGTGTTTAGTTGTCTTTAACTTCATTGTACTGTGACAGCTGTCATATCAGAGTGCATTAAAGAAAACTTATCATCAGAAGCAATTAAGATGGCAGAGGAGTGAATGGAAGTCACGCTGACCTCCTCCTAGGACCAATCTCAAATTACAATTAAACTGTGGAGAAATCTCCCAGAGCAAACAACTGAACAATAGCGAGAGAGAAGCCTTGTAACCTCAGACAGACAGAAGAATCAGTTCAGCACAACCTGACTGGTAAGGGGTGTGGCGGAGATGTGAGAAGGCTGGCTGGGCACCCTTGGGTGGAAGCACCAGAGGGGTATTTAAGTGGCCAGCTGGATCCCCCTGAGAAGAGTGGGGTCTAAATCATAAGCGGGGATCCCCAGTCTATAGCACCAGAGCCCAAAAAGTACAAATAACAGCCAGTGGTGAAAAGCGGCAGGATGACCCTCTGCCAGACACAGGTGGCTGGAGAAAGAAAGAGCCATTTAAAGGGCCAACACATAAATTTTCATCTGCAGGCACTTACCCTGGGCTCTGGCAAAGGTTGGGGTAGAGTGGGCTACAGACGCCTGAGGAGAGACTGGGAATGGAGGCTTTGGAGAGAGAACTGAGAGAGTAGCCTCCAGGATCCTGGTGCTGAATCATCCCCCACACGACAGCAGCCATCTTGCCCAGGCAGACCTCTACCCTGAGCTGCGGCAGCCTGTGAGGAAGCAATAGCCCCGCCCCCAGGAGGAACTCGCCCCACCCTGTGGTGCTTAAGACTGACTGCTGATCGCAGAGTGACTAGATTAACAACTGAAAGAGACAGCCACAGACAGTAGATCCTTGGAAGTCTAGAATAGACTGCCCAAGGTCAGATGCGGTTAACAGCTGCCATCACCAGAGGCGGATCCAGAAAGAAAAAACAGTGCTAAATACTGGAGGCTACCAAGATGAAATCCACTCTGGTCTTCTCCGTGATTTGCAATATTTTCTTTACTACACAGCTTTTTAACATTCATTTTTTTGTCCATCAAATTGGTGCATATTAAGTCACTAGATTTTATACTGTAGTTTATTTCTCTCCTTTCTTATAACAGTCTTAATCTCTTTAAAGCCTTATTAATACTGGTTCATTTGCTGTTGATAGTGGGATTGCAGGGGGGAGTTATTTTTGCGGTCAAGGGTTTGTTTCCTGGGCTTTGGTTTTGCTACGGCAACCAAATCATGGGAAGACAAAGAAACAACCCCCAATCGAAAGGAAAGGAGGAATCCCCAGAAAGACTGCTAAATGAAATAGAGGCAAGTAAACTATCAGATACTGAGTTCAAAACAATGGTTATAAGGAAGCTCAGTGAACTCAGTGAGCTCAGTGAGAACTACAAAAACTACAGGGGAACTAAGAGGAACTTACTGCAAACTATATCAGCATGAAAAAGGACATAGAACCTATCAACAAGAACCAAGAAGAAATGAAGAATATGATTTCTGAATGAAGAACACAGTAGAAGGAATCAAAGGCAGGCTAGATGAAGCAGAGGATTGAATCAGCGAGCTAGAAGACTTGGTAAAACAACCCCCCAGAATGAGCAAGAAAATGAAAAAAGTATCAAGAAGAATGAAGAGGGGTTAAGGGAAGTGAAGGACAACATGAAACGTAATAATATCCATATAACAGGAATACCAGAAGGGAAAGAGGAACAAGAGATAGAAAACCTGTTTGAAAAGGTAATGATGGAAAACTTCCCTAATTTCAGGAGACAAAAAGTCACACAAGTCCAGGAGCACAGAGGGTCCTATTCAAGAGGAACCCAAAGAGACCAACTCCAAGACACATCATAATTAAAATGTCAGATATCAAGAACAAAGAGAGAACCTTAAAGACAGCAAGGGAGAAACAGGAAGTAGCATACAAGGGAGCCCTGATAAGGCTAGCAGCTGACTTCTCCACAGAAACACTATAAGCCAGAAGGGAATGGCAGGAAGAATTCCAAGTAATGAAAAGCAAAGGCCTACGACCAAGACTACCCTACGCAGCAAGGCTCTCAATTAAAATGGAAGGAGAAATAAGGAGTTTCTCAGACAAAAGAAGGCTGAAAGAATACACCCCTACCAAACCAGCACAGCAAGAGATGCTAAAGGGACTGCTTTAAGAAGATGAAGAAAAAGAGTGAGAGAGAGAGAGAGGAACACAAGTACAAGGGGAAAAAATGAATAAGTACCTATCAATAATAACTTTAAATGTAAATGGATTAAATGCTCCAATTAAAAGACATAGAGTAGCTGAATGGGTAAGAAAACAGGATCTACACACATGCTTCCTGAGACCCACAAGAGACCCACCTCAGAACAAAAGACCTACGCAGACTGGAAATAAAGGGTTGGAAAAAAATATTCCAAGCAAATGGACAGGGAAAAAAAGCTGGAGTAGCAATACTTGCATCAGACAAAATAGACTTCAAAATAAAGGCCATACAGACACACAGAAGGACACTTCATAATACTCAAAGGAAGAATCCATCAAGAAAACATAAACATTGTAAACCTATATTCACCCAACGTAGGAGCACCCAAATATATAAGGAAAATCCTGGAGGACTTCAAGAAAGATATAGACAGCAACACACTTATAGTAGGGGATTTTGACACCCCACTGTCAACAATGGACAGATCATCCAAACAAAATATGAACAAGGATATTGTGGAACTGAAGGACACATTAGATCAAATGGACATAACTAATATATATAGAACCTTTCATCCCAAAGAAGCAAACTACACATTATTTTGAAATGCACATGGAACATTTTCAAATATAGACCACATGATAGGACACAAAACAAGCCTCAGCAAATTTAAGAAAATTGAAATCATATCAAGCATTTTCTGACACCACAAGGGATTAAAACTAGAAACCAACCTCAAAGAAAAAACTCAAACATTCAAACTCATGGAGACTGAATAGCATGCTATTAAACAATGAATGGGTCAATAATGAGATCAAAGAAGAAATCAAAAAGTTTCTGGAAACAAATAAAAATGAGCATACGACAGTCCAAAACCTATGGGACATAGCAAAGGCAGTTCTGAGAGGGAAGTTCTTAGCGATACAGGCCTACCTGAAAAGAGAGAAACATTTCAAATAAACAACCTACCCCTACATCTACCAGAACTGGAGAAACAACAACAAACAAAGCCCAGAGTGAGCAGAAGGAAGGACATAATCAAGATCAGAGCAGAATTGAATGACATAGAGACTAAAAGAACAATTCAAAGGATCGATAAACCAGGAGCTGATTCTTTGAAAAGATAAACAAAATTGACAAGCCTTTAAGCAGACTCACCAAGAAAAAAGGGGAGAGGATGCAAATAAATAAAATCAGAAATGAAAGAGAAATTACAACTGATACCACAGAAATACAAAGGATTGTAAGAAATTACCACGAACAACTACATGCCAAGAAATTTGAAAACCTGGATGAAATGGATAAATTTCTAGAAAAATATAATCTTCCAAAACTGAATGAAGAACAAGAAAGCCTGAACAGACCGATAACAGCCAGTGAAATTGAAGCAGTAATCAAAAAAATCCAGGTGCACAAAAGCTCTGGGCCAGATGGGTTCACAGGAGAATTTTACAAAACATTTAAGGAAGAGCTACCTCCTGTCCTTCTCAGGTTATTTGAAAAAATCCTAGAAGAAGGTAGACTACCAAACACTTTTTATGAGGTCAGCATCGTCCTAATCCCCAAACCAGATAAAGACACACCAAAGAAAGAAAACTACAGGCCAATATCGCTGATGAACACAGATACTCAAATCCTCAACAAAATATTGGCAAACCGCATCTAGCAATACATTAAAAAGATCATCTAACATGATCAACAGGGATTCATCCCAGGGATGCAAGGGTGTTACAATATTCGCAAATCAATAAACATAATACATCACATAAACAAAAGACAAAAATCACATGATCATATCAATAGATGCAGAAAGCATTTGGTAAGATACAGCACCCATTTATGATAAAAACACTCAGCAAAGTGGGAACAAAGGGGGCATACCTCAACATAACAAAGGTTATATATGAGAAACCTACATCCAACATTATACTGAATGGGAAAAACCTGAAATCTTTCCCACTAAGACTGGGAACAAAACAAGGATGTCCGCTTTCACCACTTCTATTCAACATACTATTAGAAGTCCTGGCCACAACCATCAGACAAGTGAAAGAAAAAAAATGCATCCAAATTGGAAAGGAGGAACTAAAACTGTCATTGTATGCAGATGACATGGTAGTGTACATAGAAAACCCTATAGACTCCACCAAAAAACTACTCAACCTAAAACGTGAATTTGGCAAAACAGCAGGATACAAAGTCAATATTCAGAAATTGAAGACATTTTTGTACACCGACAATGAAATATCAGAATTGGAAATCAGAAAAAAAATCCCATTTGCTATAGCAACAAGAAAAACAAAGTACCTAGGAATAAACTTAACCAAGGAGGTTAAAGACCTGTACTCAGAAAACTACACAAAACTGAAGAAATAAATTAAGGAAGAGTCAAATAAATGGAAGCATATACCATATTCATGCATTGGAAGAATTATCATCAAAATGTCCATACTACCCAAAGCAATTTATAGATTCAGTGCAATCCCTATTAAAATATCAATGACATGCTTCACAGATATAGAACAAAGATTTCAAAAATTTATATGGAATCATAAATGATCCCGAATAGCCTCAGCAATTTTGAGAAAGAAGAATTAAGTAGGAGGGATCACATTATCTGATGTCAAACTATATTACGAGGCCACTGTAATCAAAACAGTCTGGTACTGGCATAAAAACAGACACATAGATCAATGGAACAGAATAGAGAGCCCAGAAATAAACCCATGTTTCTGTGTTCAATTAATATTCGACAGAGGTGGCAGAAGCATAAAATGGAGTAAAAATAGCCTCTTCTACAAATGGTGTTGGGAGATCTGGACAGCTACATGCAAAAAAATGAAATTCGACCATCAACTTACAGCACACACAAAAATCAACTCAAGATACATAAAAGACTTCAATATAAGTCGTGACACCATAAACGTCCTAGAGGAGAACATAGGCGGGAAAATCTCAGATATTCCACACAGCAAAGTGTTCACCAATATGTCCCCAAGAGCAAGGGACATAAAGAAAAGAATATACAAATTGGGACTTCGTCAATATTAGAAGCTTCTGCATGGCTAAAGAAAACATTGGCAAGATGAAAAAGGAACCAAGTGTATGGGAAAATATATTTGCCAATGATATCTCAGACAAGGGTTTAATCTCCAAAACGTATAAAGAACTCACATGACTCCACTCCAGGAAGACAAACAACGCAATTGAAAAATGGGCAGAGGACATACACTGGCCCCAGAGGTACACGAAAGGATGCTCAGCATCACTGGCCATCAGGGAGATGCAAATTAAAACCACAATGAGATACCACTTCACACCGGTCAGAATGGCCATCATGAACAAATCAACAAACAGCAAGTGCTGGCAAGGATGTGGAGAAAAGGGAACCCTAGTGTACTGTTGGTGGGAATGCAGACTGGTGCAGCCACTGTGGAAAACAGTGTGGAATTTCCTCAAGAAACTAAAAAATGGAACTGCCTTTTGACCCAGCAATTCCACTGCTGGGATTATACCCTAAGAATCCTGAAACACCAATTCAAAAGAACTTATGCAGCCCAATGTTCATAGCAGCACAACTTACAATAGCCAAGAATTGGAAGCAACCTAAGTGCCCAACAGTAAGTGAGCGGATCAAAACACTATGCTACACTTACACAATGGAATGCTACGCAGCAGAAAGGAAGAAGGAGCGACTACCCTTTGCAATAGTATGGATGGATCTGGAGAACATTACGCTAAGTGAAATAAGCCAGGTGGCGAAAGAGAGATACCATATGATTTCACCTATAAGTGGAAACTAATCAACAAAATAAACAAGCAAGAAAAATATAAGCAGCAACATTGAAATAAAAAGCAAACTGACAGTAACCAGAGGGGAGAAGAGAGGGGGATAACAGGGGAAATGGAGGGGAAGGGTCATCAAGGAACATGCATAAAGGACCCATCAATAAAACCAAATGGTGGAAGGATGGAGGGTGGGAGGTGTGGATGGGTGGGACTGGGGAACGTGGTGGTGGGAAAACGTTGAGATGGGGTTGATGGGATGGGGTGCAGGGTGGAGGGGATAAAGGGAAGAAAAAAATGAGAAGTGTCATAGCATAATCAATAAAATATACAAAGAAACTTATCAAAATTGGTGAATTTTAGTGCAGCCATTTTAATATTGAAGATGGAAGAAAATATGCAATATTTTGGCATATTATGGTTTATTGTTTCTAGAACGGTTAAAACACAACTGAAACGGAAAAAAAAAAAAAGATTTGTGCAGTGTATGGAGAAGGTGCTGTGACTGTTCGAATGTATCAAAAGTGGTTTGTGAAATTTCTTGGTACTACTGACACTTTGGCCAAATAATTCTTTGGGGTGGGACCGTCTTATGCATGGTAACATGTTTAGCAGCACCCCTGACCTCTACCCACTAGAAGCCAATAGTGGGAGATAGCCAACATACTCCAAATATCTAAATTAATAAAGTTATTGCTGAAAATGAAAAACGTGTCATTTATTTTATGGAAATAAACTAAATGGACACTTTTTGGCCAACCCAATATTATACATATATACATACATATATAAATGAATGCAAAAAAACTAAAGTGCTCGCCAAGGTTGTCATTATACCTCAGGTATTATATTCAATGCGACAAATATTTATTTAGCACAATGTGTCAGACACCGTGCTAAATGCTAAGATTGTAAAGGAAAATGAGATGTGTCCCACCCTCAAGTTGCTCATAGATCATTAGGAGAGGGAGGCCTGAATTCAAATATGTTACCATAGAACTGGGGTATATGCATAACAGGACAATTTTGTATGGGATGATCTGGGAAAATCTCATTGAGAAGGTAGCATTTTATCTCAAGCTTAAAGAATGAGTATGTATTATCTGGTAACTGGAGCAGTAAAATAATGCCCTAATTTGTAGAATAATCAGTAAATCCATCTTTCAAAATTCAGAGGACTGACTATTTACAAAGACAAGTGAACTCTGAAACATACAATATAAAATACCTGATAAAATTTTACTAACAATTCCAAAATAAATGTGGTCATTTTACTATTCATTCAGGGCAAAGACTAGTGGTTTAAAATATAAAGCTAGAAATGTTGCTTATTTGTTTATTTTAAGGTTTTTTGTCTTGTTTTGTCTTATTTTTATTTTTGTTTTGCAAAATAAGATTTAACTTCAATTTCTTTGACCATTTAATCACATTTCTCCTAGACAGAAAATACTCGTACAAACTACTAAATAAATTTCATTTTAAGCTTTTGTACTTTCTGTTCTCTATAGAGAAAAAAATAGTATGTTATCAATACAATAACTTTAGCATCTTTTTTTCCTCCAATGAACATATTAATGTTGTGTACTTTAGATTATATGTTGAATTGGTCACATCATAATCTATTTAGGAGCTTGGGCCATATTAAAACTTTTTTTTAATTACCTAATCAAAAAGCACAGGGAGTAAACATCTTTGGCATCTAAAGTCAAATCTTACTCAGATAAAAAGAGAAAGCTTGATATAGTATAAATAATGACAACAGAAGGAAAAATATTATAAGTATATAAGACCTTATTGTTTTTCACCAAATTATTTTTTTCACCCATTCAGCTCAATAAGCATTCACTGAACACTTACCATAAGCTAAACATGGCAATGATATTTAAGATCAAAAAGAATCGTTGCGTGTGCAAAATGTGAATTGTAGAACTTCGGAACAAAACCTCTGGAATGAAAGCCTTTTTTAAAAAGAAAGAAATGTTATCATTTGAATTATTTGATACATTGCTCATATTTTCCTTCAGCAAATGCTTTTCTTGCAGCAAAAATTAAAATTAAATAATTCTCTAGGCCACAAACTGTGGGCACCCCAAGAGTGGCAGGTACATTAGTGAATAGAAGGCGCACTCCCACCTCAGGGGAGTCTGCCGCCTGAGTAGTTCCAGACTATGGAAGATGGATTAGGCATTTCTGACAACCATGAAATTGATGTAGCTCGGGAATGATTTAAGCATAGAATCGCAGTCATAGTCATGGGATTTAGAGATGGAAGGAAATCCACTCATCAAGAACAGACTGTTGTTTGTCAAACACTCATCCAATTTAAATAGCTCTTCCTGTACTGATACTGTAGGTCAGGATTAAAGCATTGGGAGAAAAATTGGCATGTTGACCCACAAGCACAAGGTGGGCAAGAATAGGCCACCCATTTAGGCTGAAGTGATTTCAGGACTCCCAACCTTTAACATACCCAGCATATGCATACACATCACATACACACTCACACCCAGACAACACACAGTCTTACTCTGAATCTGAAAAGCACAGCCTGAAATTCCACACTTACAGAATCATTACAGTTTAAATGTTGAATTCCTTCATGGACCTAATTAAAGTAAAAATTCCTCTGGAAAATAAAATGACCTATTTACCATATGACACAGCATTGTCATCCCTGGAGAAATGAAAACTTATGTTTCCACAAAGAATCTTTACAAGGATCTTTCTAGAAGTTCTACTCATAATTGTCAAGAGCTTCAAACAACCCAAATGTCTCCCAACAAGCGAATGGATGAACACGCTATGGTACAGCTATACTACCCAGCAAGAAAAGGAAATAACTAATGATACAAACAACAACATGGATAAATCTCAAAGGCATTACACTGAGTGAAAGAAGCCACTCTCAAAGGTCACTATCAGTATGATTCCACTTACAAGACCTTGTGGAAAAGGGAAAAATACAGGGATAGGGAAAAATACAGGGATAGAGAATATATCTTTGATAGCCAGCATTCAGGAGTAGGAACAGGGTTTTGTAAAGGAGTGGCCCATGGGGTCTTTCTTTTTTGAAGTGATAGAATGTTCTGTATCCTGATTGTGGTGTTGATTATACAAACCTATACATGTGTTAATACTTATAGAACTATATACCAAAAAATAATTTTATGATATGTCAATTTTAAAGATTTTTTAAAAGCACTGTGTATGTTAGTCTCAAAAAGACAAAAGAGATATATATTTGGCTACAATGTGTAAGGGTGATCAGATTCTCCTCCTTCCCCAAAATGTGATTTATATAAAGTGAGAGGGAAGAAAGATTAAGAAGGAATTTGAAGGCACCTGGAGGTGGATTTGCAGAGGATGTAACACAAGTTTAAAAAAAAAAGGCATGCGTGAAAGGAGAGTAAAGAGCAAAGAAAAATAAAGTCTGGGAAACCATGGAGTTTTTTTACATCATATTTTTGCCCAAGGAACAACTCTGTAACTCAGAACCATAATGGTACTGATTCCAAAAGTTGAGCAGATAACACTTTTTAAAGCCAATTACATAGCCTCCAATTTTTGTTCTTCAAGAAATTGAGCCCGGGAGCGGGGTGGGGAAGATGAGTAAACTAAGAGAATAGAATTTGTTCCCCTTAATACTTCCACAGTGAATATTGCTTTCCCCCTGGAGTGTAGAACAGAAATGGGTTTGCTCTCCTTCAAAGGCAGTATCGAGTATCACCTACCTAACCAAATGGTGTCCTGGCATTGCTTATGAATCATACAGCCTCTTATCAATTCTCAGTCCTTGAAAGAAAATTATCCATTTACTTACTCTTTGTCAAGAGGCTGGTTTTGACAAAGACAAATAATAATCATCAGTTAGACAAACCTTCAGAACTTTAAGTCTCTTGGGTGAGTCACTCGCCTTTGGGAACAAATGTTTATTCTATATCTAATTTTAATTCAGTTCTTCTCAACTGAGGACAGCTATGGCCTCCATGGGACATTTAGCAATGTCTGGAGACATTTTTTATTGTCACAACTTGGAAAAGATGCTACTGGCATCTAGTGGGTACAGGCCAGGGATGCTGCTAAACATCAAACAATGAATGCACAGGACAGCCTCGCAACAAAGAATTACCCAGCCCCGAATGTCAATAGTGCCAGGATTGAAAAACCATGTTCTAATAATACTTGAAAACCTTCCATTACCTAATTTATATACCACCTTTTCCTGAAATAACTTTTACTCATTAGAGGGTTTTTAAACACATGTGTGATGTGGCTGGGGGTCTGGTTGGGTTTCTTGACTTCATAAATGAAACTGCCGATCAACACAGGAAGCTGTGAACTAAATGCAGTTGCTCTGACTCAAAACCAGAGGTGCTTCAAGACTGCACGCGCATCCACATATGCTAAGTACACTTTCCACATTTGGTATTTTTTATGGGGCAAATAAAACCCACGCTGCTTTCTCAGGATCTCACAAAGATCAATCAGTGTTCTCCATGGAAACATCACCCAGCTCAGAGAAAGGCAGAGCAAATGTGCCACCTCTGTGAAGGGACAGTACTTCTTGTTTTAAAGGCTAATGACAGGTATTTTTACACCTCCTCAAAACTTAAAAAGCATGATTCTTTTTCCTTTTCAATATAATAGCCAGAAAACATGTTAATTTTCACTTTGCTTTTTCGTTGTAGAACAAAATATGAATAGATCCAATGATATCACCAAGCTTCCTCCGTACTCCCTTTCTAGTCCTCGTCAGCTCCCTCTCTCAAAGGTGCAGCTGTGCTCAGTTAAGCAATGATGAATTCCTATTAACCTGAATGTAGACTAGCAAATTCTATAGATAGCCCCAAGACACAAGGAATAGAAGGTACAGTAAACCCAAGTCATATCTCTTTCAGTGAAGGTTTAATAGACACATTAAGCTGCCATTCATGGTCAAATGAATTCTTCCTCTACATGCTGAACCTTCTTTCTTGTATCACAGACACTTAGGCTTTTCATATCTCTCATCTCTTGTCCCATCCAAGCTCAAAGCATCAGCACAAAAGTGCATTATGCCTCTGTCTTGGTTCCTTGTTGAGTTTCTTGTAAAGAAAGAAAGCAATGAATGGTGTTGAGCATAAATGGAGGCAGGTGTGCCACACCTTGCCTTCCATCTTGTGTCTGACATTTTCAAACACCTAATAGAAAAAATGTGCAATAGCAGGGCCCAATTTGTTGCCATTTCTAAAATGCCTAAAGCATTAGATGGATGACTAACAGCTCTAGCCCATTTCTTCCATCTACACATTATTATGAGAGCAATACATTCACTGGGGATGACAAGGACATTTATTCAAAGACCACCTGCCCCAAAGGCCTAATTTTCTGCACAAAGACTCTTTCCCATAAAAGGAATAATGTTTCAGCCTGCACTTAATAACCACCTTACTATGCTAAGCTCTACAAGCTACTTGCATTTGTATCATACTGAAGTTACATTGGAAGAGAATGATCACCTAAAACACAGTTCTGGCTAGAAATTTCAGTGACTGAGGATGTAAGGATGTAGAGTAGGTACTGAACATGTATTAAATCAGCAAACAGTAAGTCTACCATCCTAGGTTCTATGGCAGGTCCAAAATGACCTGCCTTCAAGGAGTTTAAAATATAACTGAAAACATAAGACAAATATACAAATAAAAATGCTAAAACTAAATAATTTAAGGACACTACAGATATTCTACTTATCACACATATTACTTATTGCAAATTGTATATGATGGTGGTTAACCCTCAAATCAAAAAGAGCCCAACTTACTTTTGGAAGATTCACAGAATATGATATCATATGATATCCAGATGACATCAAACACAAATCAAGTGTGGGTTTTCTGAAGACATCAAGGTATGGCAGCCATATGTGGAGGATTTCTAGAGTAGTCCCAATTTCAAATATTTTATCATCTTGCCAGATCCGGTGCTGATTTTTAGTTCAGAAAATATGGTCACAATACGTAGAGCAAAGTGCTGGATTCTCATCAGTAGGCTCTTTCCAAGACTCACTGTACCAGGAGTTTCCTAGAGACAGTCTTCTAGAGATAAGGAATCCCACCATGAGTGGACAATTGTCTCAAAGAAAGAAGGTGGCACTTGCTCTGTGTGACCTTACATTTTGAGAGATCCTTCTCACTTTTGAACCTTTGGGCCCCTGAAAGTTGACCACATTCCCTAGCATCATTCTAAGGATTCTGAAAGCCTGAGAAACAGAGTCCCTGCCTATTGTAAGCAATGCACTTAATCAAAAAGCAACGACCCTGAGACACAATAAATACATTGTTTTAAAAAGAAAAAAGCAATGGCTATTTTTATCCTGGTCAGGCTCTGACATTTATGCCAGGATACATAAAATGAATTCTTATACTCCAATTAGCAACACAGCTCATGACCTGAGGTTATGCTTATAAAGGAAGTGAAAAAGAATCTGAATTTGGAGAAAGGGCTGGATGCCTCAAGCCTAGTAAATACACCAAAAACAACCCAATGTGAAAGAGCTTCTAGATTGCCTCCATGAATAATTTTTTTTCACGTCTCCCTATTTTCTCTTGCTGAGTGGAGAGTTTTCAAAAGAACCATTGGGTCGATAATAAATTGGCAGAAAATGCTTCAAGCTGCTTGTTCTGTCAGCATGTATAGACTTCTTTAATTCTCAAATGACTGTCTTTGGTAAACTTCCTGTTGTTATGAGTGAGGTGTATTGATGTGTGATGAATAAATTGCACCCATTGGTTATTGTCAGGAACAGAGAGTTAAATTACATGTTTAAACTGGCATTCTTTTCTTAAACCTTATTGCTAAATGAAGCATGAGTGATATGACTGTGAAAGTCCTTCCTGACTCAGAGCAGAGTAAAATAAAAAGCAGTTGCTAGATTATTGACCCCTATGGAATAGGAAGAAAAATCCCCAACACCCCACCAGTATGAGAAGGACTCCTGGAGATCCTTTTCTCTCACAGACATTTCTCCTTCCTTCCCCTCTATCACATGAAAGCTAATATTTCTGTGTAATACCAATGATTAAATGCGTGTGCTCCACTTGAGGGGAAGATTAGGAATTAACTGATTTATGAAGTTAGAAGTGGATAACTGAAGCATATGCAGTATGGGCATCATTCACAATTCTTCATACTTTGATGGGGAAAACCCTGCCCTAGTCTTTCACATCCCCCCATGATTCCTTCCTTCCTCATTCCTTCTTGCCTTTTAATGGAAACAGAAAAGAGGAAGACAAAGTTTCAATCCACAATCCTATTAATGAGGATTCAATCCAAATTCAGGATTCTGCATAAATTATCTTAAATTACATCGATATATTTGAAGTAAAAATTTTAGGCAAACAGGCTTATAGATATCAAACAGGTACTGATTACTTACCAAATGAACTGGACTTAAAAATACACTTGATAAGTCACCTATGCCCCCAACATATTTTTGTTCTGTTGTATGAAATATTTAGGAATCAAAACTGTTTATTTACTCAACAAACCATTCAGGTAGCATTTCCGTAGAGTTTCCATTAGAAACTCATTTCAGAGTTTCTAATATCTAACTAAAACTCAGTTCTTAAAAGGCTCAGTCTAAGGGGGAAACTTTATCAAAGGTCAAAAAAGTCATAAAGAAATTTTAAATCATTCAATAATGTTGTTATACACAATAGTGGCGTTCTTATTCAGAAACTGTTTTTTTTTAATATTGTAAGATTTAAAAAACAAGTAATTATGTTAAGAATCATGATTTTCAGCCCTGTCCAAGTGGCTCAGCTGGTTGGAGCATTTTTCCATACACCAGAAGGTTGTAGGTTTGATTCCTGGTCAGGGCACATATCTGGGTTGTGAGTTTGATCCCCAGTCGGGGTGTGTGCAGGAGGCAACCAATCAGTGTTTCTCTCTCACATTGATGTTTCTCTCTCTCTCTCCTCTCTCTCCCTCTTCTCTCTAAAATTAATAATATAAAAAAATCCTCAGGTGAGAACTTAAAAAAAAGAATTAAGATTTTCAGAGTAAAAGAAAGAAAATTATAAAATCAAAATTAAGTAAAAAGAGTGATGTTAAAGTTAATTGGATATATCAACATGAAGTAATTCTGACTCTGCATTAAAATGCCCTAGAAGCAATGTCACCCCAGTTATAATATGTAGCCTTGAAACTGTTCTTTTTTCCTCTAATACCCACTCCTCATTCAAAGGAACCAGCAAGTCCTCGGAAAAAATGGTTGATTCCAGGCCTGGAGCAGAGAAGGTAAAATTAGAGTCTAAGACACCTTGTGAGCAAGACAGGAAGAGAGCTTTTGAAGATTAATTGGCTGCTGTCAAAGGACACAGGAGTCAGATTGAAAGTGCCCCGCCTACTGGTCAAACTTGTGACAAATGAGTATGAAAAAGAACGATGCAGTTATTTGAAATATATTGAATCTATGAAAATCCATAAATCAGAAAGATAAAGCCAGAAAAACTCATTTGGCACCATTCAGGGCAGCTCTTAAACCAACTCCTTCCTTTGAAAGTTGGTGATTAAAGGAAAAGAGTTAAGCATTCATCCTGGAAAGTAGCCATATAGCTCCAATTGATAAAAGACTGCTCTTCATTCCAGAATAATGCCAGTTAATACATGTAAGAGAAATGTTAGAATTATACAGTAATCATTTTTGAAGCCCCCAAAGAAATTATTGATTCGAGCAAGGATTAGCAATTGGTGCTTTAAAAAAACTAAGGAGAATGGTTGATGAGGAACGAGACAGTGATATGGTACCAAAGAAAAACCAAGCAATCTCAGAGCTCTGGTCTCAAAAAGAGCAAAACTTAAGTGCAGGTATAGCAATGATTTTCAACCCTTTTCATCTCATGGCACACATAAACTAATTACTCAGTTCTGTGGCACACCAAAAAGTACACTTTTCCAACAAAAAAAATAGGTATAATTTTGATTTATTCATACTATAAGGCTCTTGTTGTGTTGACTGTTGTCATTTTTTTATTTGACAATCTACAAGAAAAGAGGTCAGTGACCCTGACTAAATAGTCAGGTATTGCATGTTTTAAATTTTTTCAAGGCATACCAGTGTGTTGTGACACACAGGTCGAAAATCACTGAGGTAGAGGGATCAAACTGTCATCACCCTAATCTACAGCTCAGTCTTTGCATCACTAATGGTAGAACAAGCAGATATCACATGTCACCTGATGTGATACATGTAATGTACCCATCACCTGTGACCAATTCTAGTGGCAAGTGTTTAACATATACCAATCAAGCTTTTAGAGCCAACTTCTAGTTTACAGGAAATACAGGCAAATTCAACAAAGTGACACCACAAGGAAGCAACTACACAAATCTAGAAAGTAAAATATGTGTATGGACCTCCTGCCCATCAGTAAGTTAGGGTTATGAAAACTAGACTGTTTTGGAATACAAGAAACTTAAGAGAAATAACCACATGCAATGGGTGATCCTAGAGTAGATTGTGATTCATTAAAGGGCATTTGGAAACTATTGGAGAAATTTGAATATCAACTAAATATTAAGTCATATTGAATAACCATAATTTTAACTTTAAGTGTAATAATATTATATTGCTCAAGATATTTTTTAAAGATGCATCCTCAATAGCTTATTTAGAGTGCTGTGCAGCACAAGCCAAGTCTAGAACTAAGTGTGGTCCATGGACCAGCAACATTGGCAGCATCTGGGAGCTTTTTAAAAATGGAGAGTCTCAATCACCAGTCCAGACCTAGTGAATCCAAAGTCTGCATTTCAACAAAATCCCCTGGGGATTCCGCCACACACTGCAACCTCAAAGCATGATTGTAGTACATGGGAAACAACTGAAGAATGTTGTAACAGGAATGTCAGTTGTTTCTGCGTGCAGCTCCCTGTGCACCAGTGTACCCCATTCCATCCCAGAACAGATTGAGACCTATTATCTATCTGTATAAGTGGTCAGCAGAAAAGGCATTACTGTGGTGGCCCCTTGGGAAAAGAGCTTGTTTTGAGTTTCCAGTGAGCAAGCATCAGGACTCAGATACTTTTCGCCGTTTTGCCCATAGGCTTTGGGAGGGCCTGACGTAAGGAGATAGGGATGCCCACTTAGCCAATCAGATCAGTAGAAACAAGACTGGCAACCAGTTCAGTAACAGATGCTCCAGCCAGATGGCCCTCTCATTCATTTTACACATGAAGAAACTGAGATCCATTCACTCAACAGATTCATTCAACAGATATTTATTGAACACTGTGCTTTGGACACAGTATCTCGAATTGCATTCTAATGAGGAAAATGGACAATAACCAAATAGATAACTGCTGTGAAGAAAGAGCAGGGAAAGCGATAGAGAAGGCTGAAGCGCTTTGTTAGATGAAGTAGCCAAGGGAGTCTTCTCTAAGGTGGCATTCAGGCAGGTATCTGAAGGCAGTGAAGGAGTTAGTTCATGGATATCCAAGGCAAGTATATTCAACCTAAAGGGAATGGCAAAAGCAAACTTTCTGAGGCAAAAGCATACTTGGAGAATTAAGCAGTAGGGAGGCCAGCATGGCTGAGAAGAGAGAAGGAAAGGAAGAATTAGAAGAGACGAGGTGAATCACGTGGTGGGAATTGGCTTGGGCAGGGAACATAATGGAGGGCCTCAGAGGCCATGATATGAATTCTCAATTTTGTTCTAAATGAAGTGGGAAAGCACTGTAGATTTGGACAAGAAAGTGATATAATCTGACTGGCATTTTCAAAGGATCACTCCAGCTGCTATGTTGAGAACAGATTGTAAACAGGACACTAGTAAAGGCAGGGACACTGATCCAGGCAAGAGAAGACTAGGGAAAAGAGAAATTATGGTGATTCAGACCAGTGGTGATGATTAGACATCAGAATCAGAATATTTTTTCTAAGAGGTAAAAGGATTACTGAAGAATTGGTATGGAAGTATCAGAGAAAGACAGGAATAAGGATGACTCTAATTTGACACCCAAATAATTGTGTGGACTATAATCCCACTATAGAGCAGGAGTCAGCAAACTTTTTCTATAAAGGGCCAGATGGTAAATATTTTCAGCTTTACAAGCCAGACAGTCTCTGTTGCAACTGCTCAACTCTGTCATTGGAGTGTGAAATCAGCCATAGATTGTAAGTCAATGAATGGGCATGGTTGTGTTCCAATAAAACAATATTTACAAACACAGACTTGCTCATGATCACACAGCTGATATGAACCCAGGATGATAATTTAGATCTACCCATCCCCAGTGTGGTGTTCTTTATGTTGTTCAGCCTCTCCTAACAAAATTGTTCTACCGCTGACAGTATGTGAGATTCACAGTATACAAGACCAGAGCTAGTTTTAATGCCACCAGGTACTCAGCGAGGGCCTGGGCATCTACAAATGGCAGATGAGAGGTCCAGCAATGCACATCCCTGAGAGAGGGCAAAAAAAAATGTCTCCTGTTAAATCCCTATTTTAAGCAGTATGTCCGCACATGCCCTTTTAATAAGGTGTTCCATCTTGTCCTACTTATATAAACCTTTGGTAAAGTCACCACAATGAACTTGGGTCATGCTGTTCTTTGTCAGAGAAAATTTGCAAAAGATTGCTACTTATTTCTTTCAGAGTTATTTCTTTCAGAAGCAAGAAAGGAGAAAAATGTCCTACTGCATCATTTCAATAGCTCTAACAAGATGAACCTAAAATTGTTTGTTTTTTTTTTCCTTTTTCGGCTCTGGCAAGAAGGTGGGGCAGAGAGAGAGAGAGAGAGAGAGGTAGAGGTAGATAGATTCTGGCTATATTCTCTGTAATAATCTTTAACCACTGTAATGATTAACAGCCACCACCTTTTCTGTTTCCTTGGGCCTTTCTGATTATAGGTCATAGAGGTTAGTAGTATCATGGCTTCAGGAGCAGATCTCTGATTCTCAATTGTTATTGGTTTTTGTCCTTATTGGCACCCTCCACATTTGCATCTGTAGCTTATTTCTGTGTGTCCTTCAGGAGTCAATCATTCAAAACTCTTCATGGGTTTCTCATCCTAACTTTAAGGTCCCTTAAGCTCTTCCAGCTCATGTTCAGTCACTTCTGTAATCCTCTTGAGTACAGGAAAAGCAGGATCTTCTCTTATACCACTAGGAAATGACAAGAAACAAGGAAAGTGCTATCATTGCTTTGCTACCTAGACCCTCCTACATGTGCCCCCACTTATACTCAAGATGACCCATTATGGGGAAATAGTCTCTTTCTTCTCTTTTCTGGTTCAAGCGTAGAAATAAAGCTCACACCTCTCTGCTCTCAGGTTCCCAAACTTATACGAAGGATTTATTGTGCTCATATCCAGTGGCACACTGGAAAAGCTCATGTGGACTTATTAGAGCCAATTGCTTCTATCTCTTTCCAGCACCACAATCAATGATGCTGTATTGGCAACTTGAAAGAGGTCATGCAGGGTGGGAGTATTTGTACCACATAAAGTGGCAAACACCACAAACCAGGGCTTTTTTTTTTTCTTGGATAGTCATCTGTTAAACATTTACCAGCACATCACTGCTCATACCCAGTACATGACTTGATGGGGATTGGGGATGCAAGATATGGGATACCGTGTGCAGGTGTCAGAGATCCCTTTCTCAAGAACACATCAATGTGTAAGCCTCTCTCTCTCTCTCTCTCTCTGCCCCTCCCTGCCTCTCTCCCTACCTCCCTCCCTCTCCTTTTTACCTCTCCTATCACTTGTTAACCTGTGGAAACTTTTAAGTATAATGCAGTAGAACTCTCAACAAGAATTCTTCCCAAACCTACTGTTTAAAGCAGTCAGCTCCTACCTCCACACATCTAATTACATTAGTATGAGTGCAGCCTTAGCACTGTGGATTTTAAAAGCTCTCCAAGTGATTTTTTAACATGCAACAAAGTTTTGGCACAACTGTTTTAAGGCATTGGTTTTCTGCCCTGGTTACACATTAACATTATCTGGACACATACGTGTATATATGTGAATGCCCAGCAAAATTATTTAAAACTGAGTCTTTACAAGTAAAGTCCAGACACTGGTAGGTTTTAAACCACACCTAGATGATGTTGATGCAAGGAGAAGATCACAAAGTATTGGTCTATAACAGGGGTGTCCAACCTGTGGCCCATGGGGTACAGGTGGCTCAGGATGGCTGTGAATGCGGCCTAACACGAAATTATAAACTTCCTTAAAACATTATGAGATTTTTTGGTGATTACATGTCATAATGTATTTAATGTATGGCCGAAGACAACTCTTCTTCTTCCTGTGTGGCATAGAGACACCAAAAGGTTGGACACCCGTGGTTTGTAGTATAAATTTTGGCTCTGCTGGTATTAAAAACAATGCTGATAAAGCTCAAAGCCTTTTTTCTGAATCTATTTAGAAACTCAAAAGCTGTGAGATGTCACGTCTTTCTATTTTCCTTCTATAACCATCCTACTTGTGGGCAATCTGCATAGAAATGTTTCGCTGTTGCCTGAATAGTGCTAAAAAGAGACAAGGAAATGTGAATTCCTATGGTCGAATAACACAGGGATTACTATCTAAATATTACTCTACTACAAGAATTTAAAACAAAGCTTTAAAAACTGGATTCGCTAGTATTCTTCAAGAGAAAAGGGAAAATGGGATAACCCCTAGGCATTAATCAGTTCAGGCTTCTATAACAGAATACCATACACTGGATATGGTACAACAGAAGTTGGTTTCTCACAGTTTTGGAGGGATAGAAGTCCAATATCAAGGCACTGGGAAATTCTGTTTCCTGGTTCATACATAGGTTTCCCTCTACTGTATCATCACCTGGCAGAAGGGGTGAGAGAGCTCTCTGGGGTTTCTCTTTCAAAACGGCACTAATCCTATTCACAAGGGCTCCACCCTCATGGACAAATCACCTCCCAAAGGTTCACCATCCTAATATCATCATATTGGGGGTAAGGAATTCAAGATATGAATTTTAAGGGGAAACAGATATTTAGTCCACAGTACTTGGCTTCTTTTTTATTGGTTTGTTTGCTTTTTAGCATTTAGGTTGGTTTTCGTTCTGTTTTTCTTTTTCAAAAGCTCAGATCACTTTAACAATGTTATGGCAATGAGTCTCTACAGGGAAGTTACTACAGTTTCTTTACAGCCACATTGTTTCATATTCTGGAAGCTTGTCCCTCTCTAACAGTGAATCCTCAAATCACTTCTCCCTACAAGATTTCTTACCCTTCCATTGAGATCTATTCAAGAGTTCATCCAACAGATCCATACGCTCAGTGATAGTGATGGTGGTAGTGGTGTTGATGAAAACACTAAATTAGTTACCAGCTCCATTGTTTCAGTGTGTTATCGAGATGTATCCCATAAATACATCAATATTCCCACCTCAGCTAAGCCGGTTAGACATAGCAAGCTGAAATATAAAACGGGAAGCAGCACTTTCAAGTCAGACTGACATGGATTTGAATCCTACCTATGCCACCAAATAGACATGTAGCCTTGGCAAGTTACTTATCCTCTCTGTGGCTGAGTTTTCCCATCCATTAACCAGAGATAACCATACTTTTCTTAAAGGAGTGCTACAAGGATCACAGTTAATATATTTAGAGCTAGCAATTTAATACATAATACATTAAATGAGTCCTTTACATTATTATTTTCAGGCCTAGGTTTAGTCACATGATCATACCACATATTATATTAATGTGCTTTTCTCACAGGCAGAGAGAAACAGTAAACTTTCATTTCCCTTTTTATGTTAATATTTTAGCAACCACTAACCCATACCTAGCACTCAGTGTACCATGTATGTGCCAGAGCTTGTCACAGAGGGGAGGGAGGCAAGAAAAACAAGCGTGGGAAGTGTACTGCACAAATTACCAACTCTCGATTTTAAACCCCCAAAATCACCTATAAAGATTAATTCGCAAAGGGAAATTTGTTCCATCAGAAAATGATTTGGATACCACCCTCATTCTTATATCCAGAATTTACCATTTGTCAGTACTCTTCTAATCCTCCTGATGGTGTAGAGAGCTTCTCTTGGGTGTTAGAGTTGGCGTACTTTGTTTTTACCTCTATGGAGCACTTTTCATGTTTTAATGTAAAATTTCCCTTTATAGATTTCTCTCTTCCCTACTTCCCCAGTGTTTGTCAACCTTAGCTCCACTTTGGAATCACCCAGGGAGCTTTAAAATATACTGAGGTCTGGGTTCTATCCCCAGAGATTCTGGCTTTATCGAACTAGGGGGCACAACTCAGTCATGAGGATTTTTTGAACTATCTAGGTGACCATAATCTCCAACCAAGATTCAGACATGATAGCCAACACCCTCCTTAGACTGTGAGTACCATGAAGGCGGTGACTATGTCATATTCAGTCTCATGTCTGTGGGATATTGTATAGTGGCTGGTACAAGAGTTGTTCAATAAATGTAGGTAGATATTTAAATTTTTGTTATTTCTGATTTCCTCCCAACCAAGGAAGAAGGTGATAAAGATATCTCTAAAATTCTGATCCTAAAATCTTCGGTACAATAATCACAGGGACTCTTGTAAAAAGATTCTCATAGTCACTAGTTTGCTTGGGTACTGAATAATGATGACACTGGTGATGGTTTCTCAACCCTTCCTTCACATAGTAAATAGCTATGGAATAATTCCATGTCATTTGGAAACCTGACGGAGATCTTTCATCAATCCTCTTCGCAAAGAAGTGAGAATTCCCTCCCAAGAGATGCTTAATGGAAACAAAGAATATCATAGCAAGATTTCCTTCTCAGTGGATAACTCCACCCAAGTTGAGGCATGTCATCCCATTGATAAACATGGCAACATGAGACCTTATTCCACAATCTCCACTGCAACTCCTATGCTTAATCATTTGTTTCATTTAGGACAAATTTACTGAATTGATATTTTGTGTAAGATTCTGAGATAACCACTATGAGAAACAAGAAAATTTAGATATGATAAAAGTACATCAGAATTTCATAGTACTTTAAAATTTACAAAGTACATGATACATTCTAAACTCTATACTTCAAAAGTCTTGCTCAACTTGCTCATATGCCAATAAACTTACAAAGGTATTTACTCCCTCCTTCCCTCTCTTTGCCATGGTTACAGCAAATTCTAATGCTTTGGTTTCCACACGTAAAGCCAAGCTCACAAGAAAATAAGTTATTACTTTCCCAGGAATAATTTAAGAAGTTCTATAAAGATCTCACAGCCCAAAACACCTACCTTCCTGTCCAATATTTGAGATTTTTTTTCCTTCCTGATATCCTGCTGGGAGGAGTAAGAGAAAACTCTCAAAACTTAATGAATTTATCAGCTGCTTCCTAATCCCAAGAAGCACGGGAGGAAAGCAGGATCAGTGAAAGTTTGGAGGACAATAAAAAAAGAAATGCTGAGAAACATGGAAAATAAATTTCCCCGCCTCCATATCCCACTTAAGGTCAGTGCTAAGCACTACCCCATTTCTGCTTTGGGTAAGGTGATCATACACTCAAAATGTCCAAAAACAGACTTACCTCTACTTCTGTCTCAAGAAGCTCCATAAGTCTGCTGTCACTTGCTTGACATATTTTATTCATGCTGTTAAACCTTCTGAATATGAATTGCCTGAGGGGAAAAAACGCATTCCTCAACAGGGGCCCTATTGGCACTTTGGATGGGACAACTCTTCCTCATGCTAGACATTTTCTCTCCACCAGTCATTGTGACAATCAAAAATGCTCCCACACACTTCCAAATACTCATTGGAAGGGTGGTATCAGTGTGGGTTCAGAAATGCTCAATTTTACATGCTAGCAAGACACAAAAGGCTCGCAGGCATTTTGCCTGTAGAACTTCGAAGTTATCATCTTATCCTATCATCTTCATTAACAAAGAAAAATTAGAAATTATCCAATCATGTGCAGTCCTTCTACCAGAAATAACAAGAAATCAACCAAAAAGGATTCCCCCTTCCCCCTCGTGAGAGGTTAAATATCATGTATATTCCTCTTACACCTTCCCTGAATTAAGTTGTTCCATATAAAACTCCAAAATGTTTTAAATTTATGTTGAAACCTTTCAAGAGGATCACTGAAGCAGTGATGCCTGAGACATTCGACACAATTTGACTTTGACCTCACGGAAAGTATTTCTACGGGAGAAACATTTCAATATCCCCCAGGGGGCGCCATGACCCCTTCACAAGTCTACCATACCTCAGTTCTTTGGTTAGGCTGGTCAACAGCGCAGTTCCATTATCAATGGGTTGGTAGCAAAGCACAGCTCTTGAATGTGATCCCCTGGGGATCACCCAAGCAAATTCTGGTAGCCCCATGGTACTTTGGGTGCACTGAGGTCTCATAATCCATTCTGCTTAGATCTCTTTCCCTAACACAATTTATCTTTGGCCATGAGTGATCCCAAGGTGAACCCAACTATCCTGTTTCCAGGTGATAAGTCCCAAATTAACCCAGTTTTACAAGGTACTAGCATTCCTTTGCAAGAGCTCCTAAATACTTCTATTCAAACACACAGTACCTGTATTCATTTCACCAAGAAAGAATCTAAATTCCATTTTTCCAGTTCCCCATGGCTAAGAAGTAACTTGAGATATTTCAAGTCCAAATACTAGAACAACACTATCAGGCAACACAAGGTTGCGCCCTCACCTTGCCAAGAACAGATATTGGAGAGACAATTACTTTTTCTGTACCCTTCCAATTGGTATCAATTTTTTTTTGTAAATTTCAAAGACAGACCCAACAATGCTACTCTTGGGTATATATATGTAAAATAATAAGTACCCAAACAGTCCTTTTCGTACATTGTTCACAAAAACACCTGTACACAAATGTTTATATAAGCTTTTCTCATAATAGGCAAAATCTGTGAAAAATTCATCGGTAAGAAATTGGATAAACAAACTATGGTACATCCATACAATTGTATGGTATGCTACCAAGCAATAAAAAGGAATAAACAACAATCTCAAATATATTATGCTAAGTGAAAGAAACCAGACCAAAAGAGTACCTCTACGTATTTATATGAATTTCAACAGTGGTTACCTCTGGAAGAGGCTCTTATTTGGGAACAATCCAGAGGAAACTTTCCAGGCTGATGGAATTATTCTATGTCTTTATTTGGATGGCCGTTATATGAGTGTGTAGATGAAAATTCACCAAGCTATACAGTTAAGATTTGTGCATTTTACTGTAAGTAAATTATTCCCCTACAAAAAATTTCAGAGAAGATGCGAAATAATAGTAAGAAGCCTCAGTGGTGCATTTATATACAATAATATATGTGATGCCCAATGTTTATACCAATGTTTCTCTCACAATGTCATACTTTGTGAAATTGTAGTTTTATACTTTCCTCTAAGTTATGTAATTGAATAGCAGTCGATGGGAACCCTTTCTTCTGCAGGGCTGTTTGTGCTAGGGCAGCATCCAAGAGGGTAAGAAACCCCCACCCTCCCCCCAATTTGTTAGTGGTCTCAGTTTAAAATCAGATTTGCTAAGGAGGCACTTCTTCCTCATCCATGAAACCTTACCATGAATCATCAAGATAGGCCCCCTTTTATGAGGCCTACTGAACTCTACAGTGACTGTTGGAGCAATAATTGCCCTGTGCTCCAAGTTTCTTCCTTTTCAAATTCAGTCTTTGCCTGTGTGAATAATTTATAACAAGTCTGGTTTAGAAAATAAACACACAAGCTCTACCTGATTGAAAGCCCCTTTCAGCTTTACAAAATGCAATAAAGCAATTCAGTGATCTAAAATTGTTTTCCCAAGCAAGCATTTAATTACTGCACAATTACATAGACCCTGCATCTGAGCTGGCACTTGCTAACTCTATAGCAAGAATAATTTGAAAATAAAAAACTATTTAGAAAATTATATTCCAGTTGTATACAATAGCACAGTGGGCTTCTTGACTGCTTATCACATTTTTTTATCCCAGTAAAACAAATTAGAATTTCAAAGGAAGTTATTGCAGCATTGCTTACAGGGTTTTTGTTTCTCAACAGGCTAAGAAGAACTCGATGAAAGCTTGATTTATTATTGCATGTCAGAGTTCAAGGCCACTAGCTGAGCTCAGCAGAGGCAAACCCACCAAGCTAGGCTGAGTGAAGGACACACTAGCAATTCTTCATATTTTATCAAAATGTAAATGCATTAAGCACATAAATTGCAACTGTAAAACCTGAAGAACTTTTAATTCACATCTATTTACAGGTCATCAGAACATATAAATTGAAGGATAAAATTGGAAACCAATGCCTTTTTAAGGAGGTATTAGAACCAGAAAATCAAGATCTACCAGAAGACCTTCAGGGCCAATTTGAGATATGTACACACCCATTACTGACCCCATGACTTTGTTCTCAGGCTAGATGGGGTGTTCTAAGAGCAGACCCTGAGACTTGGGTTTGTGTGCAAGCGATTAATCAAGGAAAAATTCTCAGGAGAAACCAGTAAGGGTAAGAGGAAGCAAGGCAGGGAAAGGGAAGAAGCCTAACAAGGGAATGATCTCAGGCTTCAGAGGCTCTCAGCTCGTGTGGATCCCATGGGGAGCTCTGGAACAGAAATCCCACCTTGAAGCATTACAATACCAGTCAGTCACTGGCTAATGGACCTGGGATAGAGGTAGGGGAATAAACTCCCAATAACTTTGGGCTCTCTCCTAGCATCTGATAGTTGGCTCCAGTGGTCTGAGGACAGGGTCCTAAAGAAAGCTGAAGGTAGTCTTATACTGGTAAATGTTTAACAACTGGTAGGAGGTAGGGGGATAGAGCTTTCAGATGTAGCATTTGCTGATTTCCATGGTGTAAATCCACTCACCAAGGCTAGTGTCAAGCTACTAACTTGACATCACTGAATACAGAGGCTTAGAAACAGATGCACGGCTATACCCTCCATTGTGTTGTATTTCTATACAGATACAGTACACATCAATAATCTCAAAAATAGATAATAGTAATAAGTAGCAAAATAATTAGGTGTGAAATTTTCAGTATTTATTATCTCTTTTGTAATATAAGGTATTTTATGTAAGTATATGTAGTCAATTCTCATTATTCACAATAATCATGTTCTATAAAGTTGCTACAAACACTGAGTTACCATATGTTGAATCATTGCTTCTAGAGGAAATACAGGGTTAGGTTCCTGCGAACCTCTGGTCAAAACATTTTGTCAACCCATCAATGCATAACCTTGTTTTATCTGTTTTTCTGTTTAAAGATACCTTATTTAATATGTATTGGTGATTCATTAACATCGAACTCACGGCCAACAGTGCTGTAACTCATGCCTGAACAAAGCTTATCTAACACATGTGTTTTCTCTGTAAAGCATATCATAGGCTTTTTGTGCTTACTAACACTAGACAACAGTTCAGCAGTACACTTAGGAGCCATTTTAAACCGTGAAATCACCCACAAAAAGCACAAAAATGAAAAAAAAACCTGGCACTAAATATACCACGAAAAGGACACTTATTTACAGTATGAGAGCTGGAACAAGAAGGCCTTGTTCGGCTTCAGCTGGCAACGTGCACATCAGGCTCCTTGAGTTTTTCCCAACTCCACACACATATATGCCTGCAAATGACCACAAAAGTGCCCCAAGTATTGATTCGAGGCTTACAAGTAAATTTTAGCAAGTAAGCAAATTCATAAACATGAAATCCATGAATAATGGGAGTCAACTATATAACTTAATTTTAAATAATGCCTCTGTTTAACAACCCACTTGCAGAATTCCTGAAAATTTAACAGTTGGCTCTTGCGAGCCTGAATGAGCCAGCTCCAGCACAGCCTTGACTGGACTAGACATTATCTTGACCATCATCTCCACTGGCCTGTAAGCCCCTATAGCGCAGAAACCAGGTCTTGTTTATTTCATTATTCAAACTCTTAACCCAATGCCTAGCCTATGGCAGGTAGTCAGAAACTCTTAATGGATGGATGGATGCATGGATGGATGGATGAATGCAACTCCCCTCTTTTTATTATTATGGCAAAATAATAAACTCACATTGGGAGAGCACTTTTATATTTATAAAGTACCTTCCCATCTGAAGGTTGTTAGTTTTTTACAAAATTCTATGGCTAGTACCTACAATTTTACAGATAAGAAAATGAGGCTCTAAGATTTAGGTGACTTCCCAAAGGTGACAGTCAATTAGGAAGAAAGCCAGGACTCAAATAAAATCTTTGTACTTCAAATCCCATGGGCCTGCATCATACTAGGATTAGCTGTGTCCCTTCAATTAATGAGCATGAACTGCAAACACACCCATGCTGCGTATGTGCAGGTTACCCACATTTGCTTCAAAGGTTTAAACTGAACAAGTCACTAGCCTACTCAACAAACAGTAACACAAACCACCTCCAGTAGTAACAACTCTCTCCAGTCACTCATGGTACAAAATTTAGTGTTCTAGATATTTTAAAAGTTTCCGATAACTGAAACACAAATCATTTAACCACAATTGTTTTTATAGGAACAGTTTTTCATAAAATTTGTCCAAAAGATATTATATGCAGAAGACAATTTCTAAATTCTCAAACGACAAAAAGTGTTTGTGCAAGCTACTGGCTATCTCCTAAATCATATTTCCTTTAAGAGTAGCTTATTTCCTGTGCATGTCCACACACCACAAGTTATCTGCTTTTTCAACTTTTACTAATGTTTTCTCTTTCACTTACGGCTATGTCTAACAAAGAAACACTTTTAACTGCCTTTGTACCTGATGTGAATAGACAACACAGGAGCCACATTGAAGTTCACAGGCTAGTCAGCTAAGCTCAGTGGTTAAATGATACAGTTCTGTAACCTAGCCTTATAAAGCATAAAATTCAAGTCACACCAAAAAATACGGAACTGCGAATGGCCTCTTCAACTGTACTGCTATATTCAGAAATATAGCTCATCTCTAGAGTCGGTATTTCATAATAATCAGTGGTACCTGGTTCATAGTAGATAGTCAGAAAATGGCTCAGTGACAAACCAGAAACTATATTGCCCTCATAAATCTTTAGGAATGAAAAAAAAAGTGTACAAATCATTGAATGAAAGACCTTTCTCAGCTCTTTTCCTGGCCAGCGAGCCACCTATCAGCTCAGCTACAGTCAGGAAAGAGTTTGCTAATCATATGGGAAATAGCTTTGCACAGCTGGGCACCAAGAGCCTTAAAATGTATTAGTGTACACTGCACAGTTTTATTTCCTCTATACAGAGTTTGTATACAGGCAAGAAATGAGACTTAACTTATCAACAGGATTAAATTATTCCCTTCCAAGAATATAATCTGAAGGAAGAATTGAGAAAGTTTACTTCAACTCAATTAGGAATGTCAAAGCCTTTGTAATAGATAAATCCTTTGACCCAGAAAATCCACATCTGGGAATTTACCTTTAGGAAATAAAAAGGGATCTAATATATGAAGATCTCCCACAAATATTTATCAAAAACATAAAGAACATGCATTTTACTTGACAAATGATTTTAACAGAAGATGTTTCAGAGAAATAAATATAAATAATAAATAATTATAAGACAGAAGTGAAATGGTAAGATATCATTTTCACCCCTCATTCATCTGGAAGAATTAAAAACATTAGTAAAAGCCAATGTTGTCAAGGGTGTGGAGAAATACATTGGAAGAGTATAATTTGGTGGTCTACATTTTGAGAGTCAGCTGTCTATATTTGTTGAAATTGCAAATGCTCATACTTTCTGACCCAGCTATTACATCTCTAGGCATCTATTCTATAAGAATAGCTATACATGTACAAAAAGGTATATATACAAAAAAAGTTGTTTCAATTATCATTGAAAAACTGTTACAAAAAACTCAAGGTCCATTGTCAGGAGAGTCATTGCATGAATTACACCACATCAATTCAATGGAATAATACGCAGCAGTTTAAAAGAAATCAGTGGGTAGATATATTAATATGGAACAATCACCATGACATATTGTTAGATGGAAAAAGCAACTTGCAGAATAACACATAGTATAGGATCTCGTTAAAGAAAAACTATATGAGTATGTACATATCTTTGAATATATATGTATTAAAAAGGTTTAAAGGAAGACAGACTGTTTGCAGTTATTACTTCTGGGAACGCAAGTACATGGAGAGTCAAAGTGAAGTGGCATTTTTACATTTTACTGCGTGTGTTAAAATATTTTCATAATTTAGCAAGTGAAAATGTATTTCTGTATCACTTAAATGATTTTTATAAAGCAACAACAAAAAAAATAGCCCTGGCCATGGAACGTCATCCCATGCATCAAAATGTTGTGAGTTCAATCCCTAGGGCACATATGGGAGACAACCAATCAATGTTTCTTCTCTCTCTCTCTCTATTTCTCTATCTTTCTCTCTCCCTCCCTCCCCCTGTCTCCCCCTCCCTCCCCCTCCCTCTCTGTCCCTTCCTCTCTCTCTCAAAAAATGTCAATAAACATATCCTCTGGTGACAATAAAAAATGCATGATATAAGATTTTTTAAAGCCTTCATCTAGAAAGGACTTGCTATTGAGAGGCAAAAAAGCAAAAGAAAATTTTTGAAAAATAAAAATAAAAAGATTCAGCGACTGTGTGTAGCTGAAGGTTCAAAGACCACTTGCTGATTCTTTATCCCTAAGTTAAAAATTGGCTACTGGGTAGAAGAGGCCAAGATTACAGTGAATTGTGTTGACTGCTTGGGCTTGACTTAACCTGATCAGAACCTGGATAGAAAGTGAATTTAAAAATTTGCTTTCCACTTGTTTCTCTGTAGTAGATTAAAGATGGTCACAAATTCTTTGCCATTCCTCCCATCAAGACATGAAGTGTACTTTCCCTCCTCTTGAATGTAAACCTGCCCTGTGACTGACTTTGACCAGTAGAACGTGTCAGAGACAACAATGTGCTTGTTCTAGGCCAAGCCTTTGAAAGACCCAACAGTTTCCACTATCTAGGGAAAAAGCAAGCAATCAGTTAAGAAGTCTGACTATCATGAGTCCACCATAGGAAGGCTAAGCTAGCCGTGTGGAAAGTCACATGGCAAAGAACTAAGGGCTCAGACATATGACCCCAACTGAGCTATCTGAGCCAATTCTCAGTTGTTCAAGCCACCCAGCTAAGACCCAGACATTGTGGAGCAGAGACAAGCCATCACCATTCTACCTCTCCAAATTGCTCATCCACAAAATCATAAGCAAGTAAAATAACTATTGCTTTAAACCACTAAGTTCTACAGTAGTTTGTTACTTAGCAATAGGTAACCAAGACTCTTGGGATGTTGTTTTTCTTCCCCTTGTCTCAACTATAAGAAATTGCTACAAGGACTTGTAGTCTGACACCGTTGGCTTTTTATTACAAATCCTATAGTCACAATGCTGACCATGTAAAGTAACTAACATTCCTACTCAAAAGATGCATTGTGCCAAACACTCAGAAAGTATCTTCCTAGGAACTTCCAACTAAGTGTTGTCAGAGAGTCAATAGTGCATGGGTGTTTCTGAGATGGAAATAATCAGATCTCTATTGATTTTGGAAAACCAAATTGCCAGCCCCTGACATCACTAAAGGACTGTGCTTCTCTGGAACCTTCTCTGTACAAGTTCATCCAGAGGCTGGGTCCTCCAAGGGATACACCCTGACTCATCCACCTGGTCCTTCTACATGCTGGCCTAGGCCCTGACTAGCGTGGAAGGGAAGCGTCTGGGATTCATTGAGGGTCTGAGGAAAGCAGCAAGTGAGGAAGGTCACAGGTGTGGGTGGGAGCAAAGCCACAGTTGTGGCCTTCAGAGGTCATCTGTGTGGGCTCTTGCACTGAGCCTCCAACAGGACTGAGATCCAAGGAAATCTGGCCATTTGACTTCTCACAGCAGGAAATGGGCAGTCCCTGTCAAACTTGGCCTGAAGCTTCTCCAAATGTAATTTTTCTGGCACACTGAAAGGGGAAGTTGCTTGGTTTCCCTAAACCTTGAAGTTGGTCTGTCTGTCAGAATCAAAGCTTTTGACATGCACATCTCCACTATTCACCACAGTCCAGAAATTAGAAAACTCTGTATCCATCCAGATGAATATGCACAGATGTTTCTGACTTCACTCTTACATGAAAAAAGTCACAGAGTTGCTCTTTCTTATTTTGAGATACTCTTAGTTTACTGGGACTTTTTCTGGCTAACATAGAATTGAAGTTTTGAAACCTCCCAAAAATGATAATGTTTAGTTGTTCTACATAAATAGATGTGACCGCCATCTAGCCTAGATCTAGAGCCTTGCTATTCTGTGGACCGAGAGCATCAGCATCACCTGGGAGCTTGTTAGAAATGCAGAATCCCAGTTCCCACTCCAGACTACTGCATCAGAATCCGCTAACGAGATCCTCAAGGGATTTGTGTGCATACTAATATTTGAGAAGTGCCAATCTTGGGGGCCACATCCTTTGGCTTGCTGCTCCAGGAACATCCAGTTCCTCCTTCACCCTCTAAAATTTCTTGCAGGCAGATTCAGTTTTCAAGAAACATAAAAAGGGGCTTTGAAGATGAAAATCAGGCCCAAATAGACAAACATGCTGTCTCCTATAGCAAGAACTTGATTAGGTAGGGGTAGAACTTTGCTTAGATAGGTGCTTTTTGGGGTTGACTTATGCCCCCCAAAAAGAAATGTTGGATTTCTGACTTCCAATACCTGAGAATGTGTCCTTATGTGGAAATAGGATCATAGCAGTTATAATTAGTTAAGATGAGATCATACTGGAATAGGGTGGAACGTTAGCCCAAGGACTTGTGTCCTATAACAAGAGAAGGAGACACACATAGGGAGAAGGTGGCATGTGACTATGGAGGTAGAAATTGAAGATGTATCTACAAGCCAAGGAATGCTAAAGTTTGCTGGAAAACCAGCCGAAGCTAGACAAGGCAAGGAAGGATTCTCCCCTACAGGTTTCAATAACCCTATTGACACCTTCATTTGGAACTTTTAGCTTCCAAAAATGTGACACAATAACCTTCTGTTGTTTTAAGCCACCCAGTTTGCAGCACCTCATCACAGCAGCCCTAGGAAACTAATATACATGGGAAATCGGCTGGATGGGGCTGATACACTGTCTCTAAGAGTCCCAGATCCTTGCTTAGCCCCAGTGAGAACCCGCAGTGTCTTCTTCAAGGATCCCTCCCTGACGACTTGTCTGGTGATAATATCACAGAAACAACTTTTCTAGCAATAAGAAGGGAACAGAAGTTAAGTATTTAAAAGCGCTTGGTATACCACACCCCACCTTGTTTTAAGCACTGCAGGAATAAGAAGGAAGTGAAAGACAGCACAAATGCTGTTCAGAACCTCACTCCCTCCTCAGGAACTCAGTGGTCAAGGTGGCTGGAAAAGATGAGGAGGGCACTAGAGAAAATATCTCTCATCTGATCTCTTCTTAGCTCTGTTTCTTTTGCCATAGCAAGAACATTATCTGGTTTTGACTTGTCATGTTTAGTGCCACATGGAACCTTCTATGGTTCTTCGGAAGCATCACTGATACATTTCAGCCCCGCACCTCAGGCTGAGAGGGGAAATCCTGCCCAATGCCCTTTCTCAAGATACCAAATGTATGTTATTTATTTTCTCTTATCCCTCCCTGTGGTTTACCAAGCATTTTGAAAGATCTTAGAGCCAAAAAGAACCTCAGTAAACATCTGGTCCAACTGTCTTACACATGATGAAATGGAGGTCCAGAAAGGTCAAATGTTGGGCAGCAAAGCCAACATAAGAAAAAAAAAAAAACAACTAAGGCTGTTCAACTCCCCGTCTCTGCTAGCTTCATGGTCACAGTAAATACACTGCCTCTTGACCATTTTTCATCAGAGGCAAGGTTTAGGAGACCACAACAACTTGAGCACAGCCTTTGAAGTTGAGCAGATCTGTTTGAGTTCTAAATCTTCCACCTACATGTCGTGTTTGGTGACCCTGAGCAATTTAACCTCTTAGTTTCCTCATCCCACACAGTGGGATAATGCCACCCACCTCAAAGATGACTGTGGTAACTGATGAGATAACATAAGGGAAGTTCTGTGCCAGTTGGGGTGCTTTCAGTTCATAATGTCTTCATCTCCACCTCCCACACCCCCACGTATCCCCCACCCCTTAGTAGCTCTCTGTCCCACCATCTTCAGGGTTGGCAACAGCCTCAGGCAAACAGTAAGGTAGCTACAGCAGTGCCATGCATCTCCAGCAGCACAGCTATTCCATGGAAGAAGAGAATCTATCTTTTTGTGGCTCTCTCTTGAGAGTCAGGAAACTTTTTCCAGAAGACTCCCAGTAGGTTTTCCTCTGCCTTGTTGGCCAGCTTAGGTCACATGTCTATTGAAGCAGAGTGGGAATAATCTTAAACCAACCAGGGTATCCCTGAAGATGTGGATGAAATCAGCTTCCCCAGGTTACATGGCTGAAAAATGTGGGGTTCTGTTAGAAAAGAAGGCAGAATGGGTGCTGAGTAGGGAAAAAACAGTGACAATAACAATAGATGTTTTCCATTAACTTCTTTCATTGTGAGTGAAGAAGATACTTCTGAATTATCTTAGATAACCGTTCTGACAAGATTTTCCTGGTAGTACTGATTAATTTTCTTCTTTCCCTCCACTGCACTCAAAGGGAGTTTACTGACATCCCTGCTATGAAATCCCCCTACCCCTTTCGGAACTATGTTAATTCTTCACTATCCATCTTCAGTGACTCACCAAATATGTGGGATCCCCTCACAGTAGTATTTGAACTAAATATAAAGGGATAAAACCACTCTTGTAAATACTGCTTTTAAGTACACAAAGCCCTTTGACACATGCCTCATTTTAACCTCTACTTCTGAGAAAAACGGAGAGGTGAAGTGACTTACCCAAAGTCTAAGCTAGTAAGTGCCAGTGCTATTAAGAACGAGATCGCAGATGCAGTGTGCTTTCTGCTATTCTCCATTGCTACAAGGGATCCCAGGTAGAAACGTGGCAGCATATGTGGCATTCATGAGCCAAAAAAAAAAAGAAGGTCATTGGTACCAACTGAAGTGTGGGATTCTACAGCCCAAACCCCAATGGACCCATTCTTTCAAGATCCATCCATTTTCACCCTGTCTGGGTGGCTCAGTTGGTTGGAGCATCATTCCATACACCAAAAGTTTGCAGGTTCTATCCCCGGTAGGATGAATACGGGAAGCATCCTATTGATGTTTCTCTCTCATTTCTCTCTCTCTCTCCCTCTCTCTCCCTCCCTCCCTCCATCCCTCCTTTCCTCTATCTCTAAAAACCAATAAAAACATATCCTTCGGTGAGGATTTTAAAAAGCATCCATTTTCTAATCCAAAATCTTCATAGAAGCACAAATAAAACCTTCCTTAGTTCAAAGTAGAGCTTCTCATTTATTTATCAAACATTTATATAGCACTTTCTGTGTGCCAGGCATTATGCAATCTGCTTTACAAATATTAATTCATTTAATCCCACTTTGTTATATCTGCTTTGTGAAGTCCAATGTCCTTACGTCATACATGTCTCACACACACACAAAAAGCCTTGTATAATTTATTCCATTGGAAATATAACAAATGATGAGACCCAAAAATGGTCTAGAATTCAGGAACAGACCAAACTTTTGGGCAAAAATGTTTCTAGAGCTAGCCATCCTCTGTCTTACTCTTTTATTAGAAACAACCTATGCCCAAATTACCCAGTCAGGCCAAACATATGTAAACAAATCATGCTGCAGTCTGCAATTGCTTGAGGAAAATTCCGGATTGTCCTAAACTTATTATAGAACATAATCCTTTCATAACCCCTTTTTCTGTTTTGGCAGATTATAATTTTCCTTAAAAGGTGAGGGTGCTTTCTGGTTCAAGTCCAGGAGGGCCAAAGGGCATTGGTTGGTGCTGTTTTTGTGTCAACACATTCTTAATCTTCCTGTTGGTATTTTAAAATAACAGATCACCCATGAAAATTATAAACTGTACCATGTAAATGTCCCTGTGAAGTGCTGCCATTTGCAAGAGGAAGGGCCTTCTGACAGCCTGAGAAGTTACAATATGCCTCCCTGCTTTTCATGTGACAGTAATTAGTATCTAAGCTCTGAAGTGTTTACTCCTGCAGCCAAGAAGACAGCATTTATAACAGGTTCTAGCTACAAACTATTACTCTTTGCAATATGTAATCCTCATTTTCAATATGGAATGATAAAGCCTTCAATGTATTAAAAGGGAGAACCTAAGATATTTTCTCCCATTTAACAGCTTAGAATAACCCCTTAAAGGAGGATATAGTGAACAGCCTTGCATTCTTACAAAAACAAGTCACAATTTTATAGCTCTGATAACACAGTACGAGTGGATGCTGAGGTTTTTCTCCCTTACTCTTTTTTTCCTCTTTTTCTTTTTTAAATTAAAATTTGCCACAGATAAAATAAACCAATAAAATCAGTGCTCCTCACACCTTGGGGAACTAGAGAAAATTCTGTTGGATTCTAAGAAATTTGCTTATTTGAAAACATGGTACACTTTGTTAGAAATAAATTACATTTGATTAAACAACTTACTACAAATAGCACTCCTGTGTAAAATGGCAAAAGAAGAAAATTAAGATGCTCCCTTCAAACTGTCTATGCCAGTGCTTCTCAGACTTTAGCATGCGCAAGACTTTAGCATTTTGTCAAAATGCAGGTTCGAACCCAACCCAGTGACTCTGACTCAGTAGGGCTTGGGTGGAGCCCAAGATGCTGACACTCTAACAAGCCCCCCCCCCACTAATGCTGATGCTGCTGAGAACCCCCAGTAGCCTCTTTACTGAAGGCTGAAATTCTTCCTTAGGAGATTCCTTTCCTATGGTAAAGAAATGTGCAAATAAAATATGCTAGCCCATGTTGTCAACTGAAACTATGTTATGAATTTGGATTTCAGTTCAGTTCAGCAGAGTTACTCTGCTGCCTTGCCCCTTGCCAGCTAAAGACATCAGTTTTCCTTTTAAGAAGATTCAAATCTATACATGTACATAAATAACAAGGCAAATTATAATGAGATTGTGACATGACAAATACTAAAAACGAAGTACAAAATCCCATGAGTTTATAGTACTCAGGGATATCAAAGTGGAGATGAATAGTCAGAGAATAGTCAAAGAAAGCTTAGTGAGAAGGTTTTCAAGATGCTTTATAGTTTGCCATAGAGTTTTCATATAATCTTATTTCTCCTGTAGAACGATCTTGTGACGTATATGTGACTTTCTCCATTTCGTAGATGAAGAAATGAAGACTGAGAGAGCTAAAATACTTTGTTAAAGTTGAATTTAAAACAAATGAGTGAAAGTGTAAATATTGAAGTTGAGACAAAGGACATCCCCAGATCAAGAGGCAGCAGCAGAACACAAAAAAATTTTAAGGCTCTAACAGTAACAAAAATATTAATAGTAAATGGATTACATTTCTTTTACCCTTCATAATGCCAAGCACTGTCCTAAGAACTTAATATACATTACCTCATGTAATGCTAAAAAGCAATCTCATAAAATAAGTGTTATTATTATCCCTTTTTAGAGAGGAGAGACAGTGAGGCACACAGAAATTAAGCAACATGTCCATGGTCACATAGCGAATAAGTGGCTCTGTCAGAATTTGAACCCAGTCTCTTAGATTTTTAGTAGAGAGCAAAGGATGGACTATATGACTAGATCCTTGGTGCTGGAGGTGAGGGGTGGATTAAGTTAGAAAAAGGTCTTGACCGTCTACCTAAGAACAGTTGGACTTGATGTGGTAAGCAAAGGGAAGTTAATGAAAGTTTTATCTTAAGTATGGGAGTGAAAATATCAGAGATCTGTTTTATGATGTCTGTAGCAACAGTGTCTAGGATGGTTTAGAGGGGAACAGAGGAGAGGGGCCAGTAAATCAATAAGAGGATTCACCAGGAGCCTGGAGCTGAAGAGTATGAAAAGCCCCAGGGAGGTGTCGAATCACAGGAAGGCGAATAAAGGGCTCCAGAATCAAGCCTCTGCCCAAGGCAGCCTACCACAGACAGGCATCACAAACCACCTTATGCACTGGGGACCTCAAATAGACCTTAGAGAAGCCTGGAATCCTTGTGTTCATGTGGTACTTTACACTTTGCCATGGTGTTCTCATCTAACCTAATAATTTAGCTTTTACTATAAGCCTGGAAATTAGATATTACTTGCCCCATTTTTTAGAGGAGAAATGAAGGCTCAGAGAGTAAAAAATAATTTGCCACCATTAAAAACAAGGAAAGCTGGAGCCGATGAATAAAGCTCAGAGGTAACATTTTGCTTCCCTGAAGGAAAATTTGGACACATCTCACAATTTGGCTGAGACTGACCTGATCTGTGATTCCAATGGCAGCAGGTCATAGGGTCCTGCCAGTTGCTACTGAAAAGAGCCTTCCATGATCAAATAAGATTAGGTTACACTCAATTGTATCCTGCAGAACTTCTCAAAGCCTGTAATGTATGTGTGCATTGGAAAGCTATAACAAATGTGGGGGAGGGGGAGCTGTACAGCTTGGCAACTGCATGGTGAGTACAGTTAACAACGCTGTGTTTTATATTTGACAGTTGCTAAGAGAGTAAATCTTACCATTTCTCACCACAAGGAAAAAAATGGTAACTATGTGAGATGATGGATGTGTTAAATAAGAGTGTGGTAATCATTATACAATATTTATCAAATCATCATGTTGTATACCTTATACTTATACAATATGACATGTCAATTATATTTCAATAAAACTGGAAGAAAAATAATCAATGCAAACAGACACAAAAACAAAAGGAGGCTGTAGTATCACGTACCAAAAAGAAAATACAGGCCTGTGGAAAGTTTGTTTTTTGAAGAATATATAGTAACTGTAGGTATAGTATGTGAAACCCTGTACTAAGGAAATTATTCTCAATAAAATCACCATATGATTGCTTGCTGGACCTAGAAATGAACCTATCGGGTGTCTTTGGGACTTCCATGAGTCTGTGTATGAGGAGCATTTAATAAAGGCTTGTCATTAAAAAGTAGGTATCCCTCACTCTCTGAACTCAGAATCCAAATGGATTTGGGAAAACAAGGAATACTTGTATTTACTTCTCTCAAATGAGATATGTATTCCTTAACTTGAGGAAGAAATAGAGGGAAATTTATAGAAATATATTAATAATAACATAAGGCATGGCTGCTCAATGGCTTGATTTCACCATCCCCTTCTGTAATCATCTCTTTATTGGAGGGATCTAGAAATCTGCAAGTTACATTTCGCAGACTTCCTTGCCTGTTGGCTTCTGGTTGGGTTCTGCTAATGGGAGAAAACAGGAGATTGGAAAGTGGACGACAGGGAGAACACATTTTTCTCCTGCTTCTAGTGGCATCTCTGACAAGCAGAAAGATGTTTCTATCTTTCCTGTAGCTGTGGTGATGGCCAATTGCTGGTGGCTGCCAGCAACTGAGGGATACATTGAGAGTAGCAGATCTGATACTATGGGCAGTTACAGGTTCCAGTGGTCTTTGGTGTTTTCGGGAGTGACAGGATCCCAAAAGCATCAGCAGTGTTTCAAAACTTTCGGTGAAGAGAATGTTCTTGGGCTCTGGTAACAACGCCTCTTTATTTTTGTTCCTTCAGTTCTGGCAATGGCTCCTCTAGTCTCTAGGGTTGCTTTCTGTGGTTACTACTCTTGGGGTTTGCTCACCTTCCCCTTGAGCTTCTTTCTTCTAACACTTTGATAAACCATCTCCTACATTAAGTTCCCTGTGAAAGACCTAGGGTGGATTCTGTTGTCCTGACTGATCGCTGACTGATACACCCACGTAACTAAGTTTTCCTAGTCTATTGCAGTATTTCTCAAACTTTCCTGTAGAAGTCCCCTAAAGATAGAGAAGGATGAATGTGGTCTTTTTTTTACCCATACCTGGCATCTGATGCTTTAGCCCAAAGCAGTCTCCAAAACCAGTACAAATATTTTCAACATCTTGTTTCATGTTAAAATTTTTATTTTTATAAACATATGCATCATGAATTGCTTGACCTTAAAGATGATCAAGTTTATTATGTGGTTCTCCTTATCCTAGCATGCCACCAAATATGCCTTGTGGTACAAATATCTTGGTTCAAAAAAGCAAGAAATCCATGTTCTATCTGAGATTGTCATAGCAGTAAGTCACCAAAGGACTAGCACTTTCCTTAGCAAACTCTGAGAGGCAGCTTGGCCAAGTGGAAAACACATGGCTTTGAAGGCAGAGAGACTGGGCTCCGATCCTAAGAGATATTTGCTAGTGGTGTGACTTCAGGCCAGTTTCTTGATGTCTCTGAGCCTTGGTTTCCCTGTTTATAAATTAAGCCTAGGAATCTCTCTTACACCCAGTTGTTAGGAGGATTTGCTATAGTATAAGTGAAGTGCCTGGGACCTCTTAGGTGCTTAATACATGGTAAATTGCTATTGTCATTACCTGTTAATTGGCATTGCAGCCTTTCTTGATTGGTTTCCAAGTTCCTCCTCTCTGTACCTCTTGGGAATGAAAATGAAACACACAGCCCACTCCCATGTCCATCAGCCAAAAGAAGGCTTCATAGAAATCGATAGTTGCTTCTCATTAGAAAGGGAATAGGACTGCCTGATCCAGTGTCTGACATTTAGTTAGCCTTAACCCTTACCTGACAGGGACCTACTTCATGAAGGGGCTCAAGAATGACACCTCTACTATTTGTGCTGCCTCTCTTGTTCTCTTAAATTCCAAAGTGCCAAGTAATGTCTGAAAATCTAGGCACAGCTTCTGCTCTGTGGCTTATAGTATACATATACTTTCCCATAATTATAGTATATATAAATTCAATGCTGAAACCACCCTGGCTGGGCCCCATTCAACTCAAGCCAAAAATGTTAATAAAATGGGTAGCTTGAGCTTCAAACTTTTGAGATGGCAGTGTACTTTGGGATTGTCGAGGTTTTTTTCCCTTTGCCCCTAAGTGAAACTCACAGTTATTATTAGAAGCTCTAATAGTCATAAAAAGTAATAAAACTGTCAAGAAGTGTATACCTCTAAGGTACTACAATTAAAGGACATTTGCTTTAGGGTATCTACATTTGTGAGACAGAGAGTGTGGTTCCAAGCTGTTAGCACTGCCCCCTGTCATTCTTTTCCCCTGTCATCCCCATGGTTCTCTTGTAATCACTAAAAGCTAATGGGGATAGTGTGAACAGATTCTGTTTTAAATTTTAAATGTATGATAATAAACCAGAAGGAATTGGATCTTAGATTATAAAGCTTTATTTTAAAAGATTGTGAGATTGGTGATCAATTGATTTGAAAAGAGGACTTGGTACATTTACAAAACAGGAGGTACTTACTTTGTGAAACAATGAAAATTTTATAGAAATGAATGAATTCTGTTTACTTTAAAATGTGGTCAGCATATCTACAGCAGCGTTTTACTCATAGACACAGATAATAGTAATGGTGGTTACCAGAGGGAGGTGGTTGGGGGAGTAGTAAAGGGTAAAGGGGGTCAAATACATGGTGTTGATGATCATGTCAATAAAAATAAAATTGAATGTGACCAGCTTATCTACATCAGCATTTCAGTTCCAACACTTCAGTTTAACTGATTAATAACTTAAATTGGTTTAGATATTTTTATGCATTTATTCATTCAAAAAACAAGGTGGTCACCAGTACCCATAACCACTGCACTCACTACCCCCAGCAAAAGGAGGCATCAACACCCATAGGACTTCTGGACACATGGCATACTCCAAAGTTCTAAAGTGGAAGAGTAAAAACAATGCAACCATGGTAAATGTCATACTGATTTGGCTCACTGTCCAAAGTCATGCAGTCTCCCAGCCCCCAGGTTCCTGTGTTTTTAGAAAAACACATTGTCTAAAGTAGCAATTCATGCATTGCTTCTTCAAATGTTTTTAAGTGTTTGTGCTGCTGGCTCAGAGAGTTCTCTTGCTGGCACAGGAAAGCAATAAAGACAATAAGGAAACTATGAAGAAGAAAGCTTCTTTAAAGAGATCTGAAGTCATCTTTCAAAGAATGTAGAAGGGGGATATGTTTGCAAAACAATAAGAACTGTGTCCAAAACTTTCTGAAAGCTTTAGCAGTACCAAGCACTTGACATCTACAAAAAAAGTTCTTTAATATCTAAAATATTAAACACATCATATCATCAGTGTATTAATAACAAAGGACTTGTTTTTTTTAATCTCAGACAGCTAAAACGTATTTTTCCTAGGAAATATTTTCTAGATTTCATCATTCCTGGTCATAAATTATGTATTTCTAAATTTTTTTAGCAAGCTGACAGAGTCAGTTGGACAATTCTTTTTACAGAGGCATAACTTGACAGTGATTTCATATCACAAACTTCATTGTACCGGCTCTGATTAAGCTTGCCATTTGAAAATAAAATGGTTCAAGAAAAGAGAATTCATCTTATATGTAAAGAATATGATAAAGTTTCATTGACTTTCACACAGTCCTAGGAAAGGCTCAAAATTCACTTTTCTATTTCTAGAAACATATAATCTTTCAAAACTGAATCAAGAAGAAGGAGAAAGTCTGAACAGACCAATAACAGCTAGTGAAATTTAAGCAGTCATCAAAAAACTCCAGGCACACAAAAGCCCTGGACCAGATGGTTTCACAGGAGAATTTTACAAAACATTTAAGGAAGAGTTAACCCCATACTTCTCAAACTATTCCAAATAATCCAAGAAGAAGGAAGACTCCCAAACTCTTTTTATAAGGTCAGCATCATCCTAATCCCAAAACCAGATAAAGACACAACAAAGAAAGAAAGCTACAGTCCAATATCGCTGATGAACATAGATGCTAAAATCCTCAACAAAATATTGGCAAATCACATCCATCAATACATTAAAAAGATCATACACCATGATCAAGTGGGATTCATCCCAGGGATGCAAGTATGGTACAATATTTGTAAATCAATAAATGTAATACACCACATAAACAAAAGGAAAGACAAAGATCACATGATCATATCAATAGATGCGGAGAAAGCATTTGATAAGATACAGCACCCATTTATGATAAAAGCACTCAGCAAAGTGGGAGTAGAGGGAGCATACCTCAACATAATAAAGGCCATATACGAGAAACCTACAGCCAACATCATACTTAATGGGCAAAAACTAAAAGCTCCCCCACTAAGACCAGGAACAAGACAAGGATGTGCACTTTCACCAACTTCTATTTAACATAGTGATGGAAGTCCTAGCCAGAGCCATCAGACCAGAAAAAGAAATAAAAGGCATCCAAATACGTAAGGAGGAAGTAAAACTGGCATTGTTTGCAGATGACATGATAGTGTACATAGAAAACCCTATAGGCTCCACCAAAAAACTACCAAAAACTATTTGATCTAATAAGTGAATTTGACAAAACAGTGAGATACAAAGTCAATATTCAGAATTTGAAGGCATTTTTGTATACCAACAATGAAATATCAGAAACAGAAATCAGGAAAAAATCCCATTTGCTATAGCAACAAGAAAAATAAAGTACCTAGGAATAAGCCGAACCAAGGAGGTAAAAGACTTGTATTCAGAAAACTACACTGTACACAACAATGGAGAATGAAATTAAGGAACACACAAATAAATGGAACCATGTACCATGTTCATGGATTGGAAGAATTAACATCATGAAAATGTCCATACTACCCAAAGTAATTTATAGATTCAGTGCAATCCCTATTAAAATACCAATTACATGTTTCACAAATATAGAACAAACATTTCAAAAACTTACATGGAACCATAAATGACCCCGAATAGCCTCAGCAATTTTGAGAAAGAAGAACTAAGTAGGAGGTATCACAATACCTGCTATCAAACTATATTACAAGGCCATTGTAATCAAAAGAGCCTGGTACTGGCATAAGAACAGACACATAGATCAGACACATAGATCAATGGAACAGAATACAGAGCCCAGAAATAAACCCATGTCTCTATGTTCAATTAATATTTGAAAAAGGTAGAAAAAGCATAAAACAAATAGGACTACATCAAATTAAAAAGCTTCTGCACAACTAAAGAAAACATCAGCCAAATAAAAAAGGAACCAACCGTATGGGAAAATACACTAGCCAATGATACCTTGGACAAGGGTTTGATCTCCAAAATATATAAAGAACTTGCATGACTCCACACTAGGAAGACAAACAATTCAAGTAAAAAATGGGCAAAGGACCTGAACAGTCACTTCTCCACGGAGGACATACAGAGGACACAGAATCATATGAAAGGATGCTCAGCATCACTAGCCATCAGAAAGATGCAAATTAAAACCACAATGAGATACCACTTCGCACCAGTCAGGATGGCCATCATAAACAAATCAACAACAAGTGCTGGTGAGGATGTGGAGAAAAGGGAACCCTAGTGCACTGTTGGTGGGAATGCAGACTGGTGCAGCCACTGAGGAAAACAGTTTGGAATTTCCTCAGGAAACTAAAAATGGAACTGCCTTTTGACCTGGTAATACCACTGCTGGGATTATACCTTAAGAATCCTGAAACACCAATTCAGAAGAACCTATTCACCCCAATGTTCACAGCAGCATTATTTACAATAGCCAAGTGCTGGAAATAGCCTAAGTGCCCATCAGTAAATGAATAGAACCAAAAGCTGTGGTACATTTACATAAGGGAATACCACACAGCAGAAAGAAAGAAGGAAATCCTATGCTTCGCAACTGCATGGACGGAACTGGAGAGCATTATGCTAAGTGAAATAAGCCAGGCAGTGAAAGACAGATACCATATGATCTCACCTATAAGTGGAAGCTAATCAACAAAACAAACAAGCGAGCAAAATAGTACCAGACACATGGAAATAAAGAACAAACTGACAGTGACTAGAGGGGACAGGGAGGAGGATAATGGGGGAATGAAGGGGAAGGGTCAAGTGAAGGAACGTGTATAAAGGACCCATGGACAAAGACAATGGGTGGGGGAGGATTGAATGTGGAAGGTGGAGGGTAGGTAGGGCCGGGGAGAGTAATGGGGGAAAAATGGGGACAACTGTAATTGAACAATAAAAAAAATGCAATAAGAAAAAAAATCACTTTTCTTTTATTGGTCTCCAAAAAATTGAAGTTGTTTTAATAGATATCCCTTCTTTTTCTTTTCACCTGCTGTCTCCTTCCATCAATTTTATCTATCTCCTACTCCTTCTTCTCACTCATCTCTCCTATTCTCATCTGCCTGTGTCTCCCCTGCACCTGCCATTTTCCTTTCTATCTTATATTTTTTGTCCTTCTGTATTCCTATGAGAATTAAATCAAGTACATGCATCATGTGTTCCACTTCTGCCGTTGGTCTAAAGCAGGAGTCGGCAAACTACAGCCTTCTGGCCAAATTCAGCCCTCTGCCTGTTTTCATAAATAGGGTTTTGTTGGAAGACAGCCTAAAGTGTTTGTTTATACACTAGGGCTGCTTTCATGCCATAACGGTAGAACGAAGTAGTTGCCACTGAGACCATATGGTCCACAAAGCAGAAACTATTTACTTTCAGGCCCTTTACAGAGCAAGTTTGGTGAACCCTGATGTAAAGCAATGGGCCCCAGAATCCAGCAGCCATTTTTCCGGGGTCTTCAGAGCACTTATCTTTCTGGGCCAGGCACTAGATCACAATTTCGCCACACTGGCATCCTGGAAATTCTCTCTCTATCAAGTTCTCTCCTTTGCCAAATCTGATCCACAAAAAAGTCCTTCTTGCTCCTATTTCAGAAGGCTGTGGTGAACATACGTAAAACAATATTCCTGGTATATGAATGTGGGAAGGGACTGAAACCCTATAACTTCAGATGCCAGGATGAAGGTTTTCCTATGGAAGCCATCATGGGAAAGCATTAATGATCTAGTCAAGAAATAGCTTCCATTTTGCAACTTGAGGTATTGGAATCACATATTTATCTTTAACTGCCTGCTCACCTTTGCATCCACTCCCTGTGAGCACTCACTTGTGATAGGAAGCATAAGGCCAGTTTCAAATGCCTGCTGCAGAGGGAATTTGGGGGCTAGGTCCACCATCATAGCTGCTGGGCTCAACACCAATCTGAGGTCCCACAGCAAGCAGCCAAGAGCTGATGCTGGCCACAGCTGCTTTGAGTTCATTCTTTGGCTGCTGTTTTCTCAAGATGTTCCCAGATTTCCACTTTCTGACTGAGGCCACCACCCTGTTTGTTATACCTTCAATTTCTAAAGCATGGTCTTATAATTCAGAGTGTGTGAGGACAATCTAGTTTCTCCTCAAACTAATCTAGCAAGATGATCCTCTTAGAAAAGCATGAATATAGTACTGAGAGTCTATGTGGTGCTCATGAGTGTGTTTGGGAATCTTCCTCACCCCTTAAACAGAAAATTTGTGAGTAAATACACTGTGGGCTTGTCACAAAATGGCAATTATCAGTACAGCATTATCTTCAGGGACATAGGATGAATCACCTGAAATTAGCGCAAATGGTTCCCCTGCCTGCATTCTTACTTGACTGAAGGCATGAAATAGCTCAGGATAAAATGTTAATGCCACTTAGATGTCAGGGCTGAGACTCTACAAACCATGTTTCTGCTTGGCCAGTTGCTTGCTGTTCAGCTCTGCCAGCAAGATGTTCCTCTACTTACAGATGTCAGTACAAGCCAAGCCATGCCCCTCTTCAGAAGTCTGAGTTGCAGCATATGGGACCCTCCCCTCAGTTTCTCAGTTTTCTTATTTCCAGCAGCTTTTTTTGCTCCCTGGGCCTCAGAGGTGGGAGATATTTCCCTGCAGTTGAGGTCATAGTTCCTTCCTATGGTAGAGGCACACCTGAAATGATGGATTCTGACTGACCCCCTCAGCTCTTCAGAAGCGAGAAGTTGTCGGGAACATTTAATTAAAAGGAGAGCCAAAACAAAAGAAACAAAAAACAACCAGAGTGTTTAAATGACAAAATCCATTTGCAAGAAAAGCAGTGTAACAACAATAAAGAAAAAATAAAGATTGGCAATAAACACCAAATGGAACAAGAATCATGTAACTTGTTATAAACTGGCATGAGGGAAATGAAATAAGACAAAAGCAAATACAGATTTTCAAGGAAATCAGAACCGACTTTAGAATACCTTATTTCCTTGTAAGTTCTTAAACTGCTTAAAAGTATTATGACTATGAATCCTCTCTCTGCATATTATTTAGATAAAGGGAAAGAGGAGAGACCACATCATATCATTGGCTCCTACCATGTGCCAGGGATTGAGCTCATGGCTTTAGATGGAGGGCATCAGAGAATTTTCTCTCATCTACCAAACATGTACCTACTACTATACCCATTTTAGGAGAAAAACAGAGCTCAAAGACCCTAAATCTTACTGAAATTTGGGTGCAAGGACAAATGGAATTGGGCCGCTAGACCATGTTCTGCCTTTCATACCATGTGGTTGCCTCCCAACAGCCTCCTTGTGGAATATTTGCTTCCCCTTGTCTCACTCCATTTAGGCTGCTATAACAAAGTAACATAATCTGGGTGGTTTATAAATGACAGAAATTTATTTCTCACGTCTGGAGGCTGGAAGGCCAAGATCAGGCTGCCGGTATATTTGGTGTCTGGTGAGAGCTCGCTTCCTGGGTCCTAGATGGTGCCTTCTAGTTGTAACCTCACTTGATAGACAGAGGAAAAGGCTCTCTGCAGTCTCTTTCATAAAGCAGAGCCCTCATGACCTAATCACCTCCCAAAGGTACCACCTCCTAATATCACCATCACCTTGGGGCTTAGCTTTCAACATATGAATTTGAGTGGGAACACAAACATTCAAACTATAGCGCCTATTTTTCCAACATGCCCTCATTTATCATTTCCTGAGTTTTGATTAAAACATTCAACTTTGCTGGATTATTTGCTTCAATTATTCAAGTGGCCCTTTACATAACCCTACCATGGTTCTAGTATTTAGATCTTGGATTTCCAGCCACCAAGAATGTCCTTTGCTTTGTGTGAACAATGGTATTTATTACCTGATAAAATTCTATGCAATATCAAGACAGAAACAGCAAAGTGGATTGTAATTAAATCCTTAGATAGTGCCCACTTCATCCTTAAAAGCTTCCCAGTTCATGATTGATGCTTGCTAAAGAAAACCCCAAGTTATTGGTTCTTGTAAAAAAATCCTTATGAATGTCATCTAACTTGTCCTCTATTGCAGTGGTTCTCACACCTGAGCCTGCATCCAAATTCCTTGGAGAGCTTATTCAAACAGACTCTACCCACTCCTCCCAAGTTTCTGAGTCAGCAGATATGGGGTGGGACTGAAGCATTTGCATTCGTAACCAGTTTCCAGATGATACCAATGCTGAAGGCCCAGAGACTAGGCTTTGAGACCAACCACTCTATAGCAAGACTATAGAAAATGAACTAGCCATTCCCTCTTTTTTCTTTAGTAATGAAACTCTGATTTTAATTCAGAGTGGAAGTGCATCTAACTGAAAGATTATATTTCTTGGCCTCTTTTGTAACTTGATATGGCCATGTGACTAAGTTCTAGCCTGCGAGCCATAAGGAACTCCAGGAGGGCTTCTTGAAGGAAGCTGGGTCACTGGGAAGAGCCTGTGGCAGGCAGCCTCTAAGATGGCATACCTCCTGGGAATCAGGCCCTTGTGCAATTTCCTCTGCTTAAGTGTGGGCTGAACCTCTAATGGGGGAAGCCAGCTGCCAAGTCATGAAGCAACCCTGTGGAGAGGCCCGCATAAGTGAGCTTGGAGGGGAACCTTCTGAACCCTGCCAACAACCACGTGAGTGGGCTTGGAAGCAGATCCTGCTGAGTTGAGTTTTGAGATGACTGCCACCCCAGCCACTGCCTTACTTGCAGCCTGTGAGAACCTGAGCCACAATTACACAGCTAAGCTGCTCCCAATTATGACCTGCTGAGATAAAAAAATGCTTGTTATTTCCAGCCCCTGCATTTTAGGGCAACTTATTAATGCAGCAATACGTAACTGGGACAGAGCCCCATCTTCATTCTGCCGCCTTGGCACATGGTGCAAGAGCTGGAGCAGCAGAAGCCATCCTCAGCCACGAGGATCGAATCTACATGATGAGGGTAGCAAAGCAACCCTCATCTCTCAAGAAGATAGGCATCTGGGTCCTCCTGATGATACCAGAAAGCCAGCATGGGGCTGCATACTTCCTGATGTCCTTTATATGAGGGAGAAACTGGCTCTTCTCCTGGTGAAGCTAAAAAAATATGTATGCCTGAATTTCCCCTTTTACCAAGTCTACGAAATAACGATAAGATCATTTTTAATAGACATTTACCTCTTACTAGATGCCGGACACTCTTTAAATGCTTTATAAGTATTAACCTATGAAATTGGTCTCACAACCCAATTTTTTCCATTTTGCAGATGAGGAACCTGGGGCACAGAGAGGTTAAGTGTCTTGCTCAAAGTCACACCGATAGGAATGATTATAAATCCAGGCAGTCTGGCTGCAGAATCCCTGCTTTTAATCTCAGATTAAAAGCACTCAGCCCAAACTGGGTAACATTTACTAATCACTTCCAAAGTTCTGCCATTTACACATTTTACAGAAAAGGAAACTAAAGCTCACAAAGGGTTAAGTAGCTTCCTGAAAATTACAAGGGTGGAAGTGTCAAACTGAGAGATTTAAAATCCAGGTTTCTTTGCTTCTCCTGTTTTGTGCGCTCTTACTGTCTGTGAAATGACACTTCTGTTCTGGGCCTCACTTGTCTTCAAGCATTCCCAGTGACTGGGTTATTGAGCTCAGTGCTCCCCCAACTTTGATGAGCATACAGATTACCCAGGGAGCCTTATAAATACAGATTCTGACTCAGAATTTCTGGGCTGGGACCTGAGAATCTGCCTTTCTCACACGTGCCCAGGTGGCAGTGATGCTCCTGGAGGGTCCAGACAGTAGGAGATATACACTGTCCCCAGCAAGGCTTGTTGCTAAGTGGCTACACACCCTGTTTCCTTTTCCATAAAAAAGAGGGAGCTGAAGGAAATGCTTAATATGTTCCTTCTGACTCTAAAAGTTCTTGATTTTATAAAGAATATAATTTTCTGCCAGTCTCCATACCTTTATACTTACCTGACAAGGTAATCTGAATTACTGCAAGCATAATTAAGTGCATCTATTTGACATCAGGGACTTCAGTTTGTCCAGCTCCTTCAGTTTACAAGTGAGAAATGAAGAAGCGTAGTGAGTTGCGCAAAGGTCTGAGGAGCTGCAACCAGGTGCTGGTGCTTCTCAGAACTGCCTGGGCCTCCAAGGGTCTGTTTAACATGCAGTGCCTGGTTCAGGAGAGTCTGCTTTTCTAACCAGCACTTAGGGAACCAGAGCCCTCAGTTACGCTATTACCTGGGGGCTGCCACTGAATGCTGGGGTAGCCCCCAGCGACTGGTCCATGGTCATTTGGAGGAGCACAACCCCAAAGTGCTTTTCTCGTACCACCACTCTCCTCTCCAGCCATGCTGCTGTGCAGCCAGAAACCAGCTTGGCCCAGGAGAAAAACTGACAGCAGGCCTTCGGGCCCCCACAAACAGAAGAGACAGGAAGACCACAATGAGACCGGAAGGAATGAGCTGAGTGGCCCGAATTTAGGAGGACCACTACCACAACAGAGATGAGGTTTGCGTATGGCCTGAAGTTCAGGGGAAGTGGTTAGAGTCCCTGCGAGGGCTGAGAACACAACAAGAGCAAAGAAGCGCGCGCACAAGAGCAATTTCCGGCTCTGCAATGAGGCTTTTCTGGCATTTCTCTGACGCAAGGCCACCCCCTCTGTCCGCCCCAACCGGAGCTGGTCCAGGTCCTATAGTTGGGTACAAACCTAGGTGGTAGCACCTGAGTAGCATGGGTGTTCTGGGGGAGCCCCCTAGGCACCCACCAGCCTGACCTGGAGACCTAGTTCCCATGCATCTGTGAGACTTCTGATATCAATTAATTCATCTTTATAAGTGTCCCCTGTGTGTCTAGCACTGTGCTAGATGGTGTGGGAAATAAAAATGAAGTGTAAAGTATGCTCTCCGTCCTCAAGGAATTTGTTATCTAATTGGGGGAGCCAATGTGAAGCAAACGGAGAACTGAAGAGAGTTATAGAAAATGCTAAAATTGAAGTCAGAACTGGACATGCAGTGGGGAATCTCAGAAGGGAAAAATGGGTGTGGAAGTCAGAAAATGCTTCATGGAAGAGGGGCTACCTGAGCTGGGGCCTTACATAGGTAGGACTTTTACAAAAGTGACTCCAATTCTTCCCCCCTCTAATATCCTAACCCTTTGTCATGTAATTTTATACCTGCCTGCACTTCCCTGGCCATTTGATTCTGGACTCAGCCATGTGGCTTGCTTTGGACATTGAGATGTTAAAAGGCTTTACAAAGCAGGAGTCTGAAAATTTGCTTACACAGTTCCACTTGCCTTTTATACCTCAGGCACCACCAGGAAAAAATGCTGGGGCTAGTCTGCTGGACACTGAAAGACAAGTGGTGCAAAGCCAATTCAAAGCCAGGCACACGAACCAGCTCAGCCAAGATCGGCACCCCAGATGTGTGGGCACTAAGTGCTTATTGTTGTATGCCACTGTGGTTTTGTGACTGTTTTTATGCAGCGTTATTATGAAAATAAGCAACTGATATAATCAGCAAAAAGATTGGGAAAATGGAACACTAGAGTATTCCCTGCAGAGATTCCTTTAGAAAATTAGCTTTGTGTGATATTAATAACTATTACTTAAAATGAGTCTCCCCTGGTTAAGCACATTTGGGAATCACTGAGTAAATGAAGATAAAAGGGTCTTGACTGTGAAGTTATACATTGTACTTGTATATCTCCATCAGGAGGGAGTACTCACAATGTAACATTTCCTGAACATTTTGTGAAGTGTCTCATGGGACAAGGGTGCCTCTGGACACATTTTTAAGCCATGCTGGTCTCAGAAAATCACATGCCATTCCAGTGCTAGCAGATAAGTAGCCCTAGGCCAGCATGTTTGTCAGTTCTGTTCAGTGCTGTATCTCTGGGGCCTAGAGCATTGTTCACCCCTCATGGGCGCTCAGTAAATATATATGGAAGGGAGGAAGGAGAGAGGAAAGGTGTGGCGTTTCTTAATCTGCTCTTCCATTCATTCTGTTGCCTCTGCCAACAATAAACACCTTGGCTTTGTCTACCTGGTGAACCCTCAATGTCCTTTAAAGCTCAAGGTACAAGTCACCATTTTCCTGAAGACTTCTGTGACCTCCTCAGACAAAGTTGGGTGATTCATCCACCATTATAAATACTGTAAGTAGGAAGGAAGAAAGGAATGGAGAGGAAAGAGGGATTAAAGGAGAGGAAAGAGGGATTAAAGGAGAGTAAAGAGGAAAGGGAAGAGAGAGAGGAAGAAGTGGAAAAAGGGGAAAGAAGGAGGTAGAAATTAATATGCAGGGATTATTGCATAATAGCAAATGGTTAGTGATGATAAGATTGGAGTGGTTTCCTGGGGCAGGTGGTAGAGAAACATGAATATAGAAAAACAAGTACACCCTTTATCTGTAAGTCACGAGGAGCCACAGATTAAAATTTTAAGCAAGGAGGTAGTATCAGATAAGCTCTCTCTAGAAGTTGTTTTTTGTCAACAGGTAAAACTATGCATTCCAAAGTAATCTGAATATGATTTAAGTCATTTTTCAGACACAATAGTATGTAGTAAAAGAGAATAAAAATTAGTTAAGTCCCTCAACCTTTGTAAACCAATAATACAAAGACCTGTTGGATGGAGATGCTGCAGTCAACTGGGGCCCGGTGACCAGAAATGGTTGCCCCTGACACTGATCCATGTGTTTACACATTAGATATTGAATCAGATCTGCCCTGTGTTGATCAAGGGAGGCATGAGTCCCAAGAAGAGTAGTCTACAGTCTGAGTGGAATGAAATATGTTCTTCTGAAAGCCAGTAACAGCACAAATAAGCATTTAATCGACATTTGTTTATTGTCAACCTTCATACATGGAACATAAAGAGCTTATCAAATTTATGGCTTCTGTTTTCTACCCTTTCAATTTGCAAACAGATGCTGGCAGTTTCCTCGTGGCTATCATGCCTGCCAAAGTTAAAAGGATGGCTTGTATTTTTCTGAAAGCTGCCCAACATCATAGGTATCTCAAATGTTCTATACTAAGTAGAAGAAAATCTAAACATAACAAGTGTGACTGTTTCATACACTTGTAGTCCTAAGTAATTCAAAGCTAGCTGGGAGTGTTAAACAAGCTAAATCTTACTCATATTGACATTTAATAAGAGGTGAAAATGCAATTCTGGCTAAAGCTAAACAAGCCAAAAGAATTACAGAAGTGGGAGAATTGTCCAGAAGTTTCTAGAATCATAAGAAACTATGTGCATGTGTATATGTGTGTGTCTTGGGGAAGGGAGGCAAGAGAAGGCAGAATGGATGGGAAGAGATTTTGGTGTTGGATATTCCAGGGTGTCAGTTGCAGTCAATATATGCAAGGGTGACAATTAGGTACATCCAGAAAGGCATGGGGTTAAGTAACAGATGTAATCAGCATTCAGCAAAATAACCTGTATAGACCCTGTGAACTTATATTCGAGGACACCCACATCCCATCAAAAAGATTTTCAGAATGGTCTCAAGGAACATGACTGCAACTTTTAAAAGCTGATCAGATTGTCCACTGCTTTAAAAAAAAAAAAAGATTTTAATAGCAGAAAAAGGATGCTCAAATTGGAGCCTAAAAAAGAAGAATCAGAAAATAAGAATCAGTTAATGTCTCTACAACCATGCAGGGGTAAAAAGGCCCTGAACAGCCAAAATGAGCATCCATCCTAGTCAACAGATCTACCCTGCGGTAGGTTGCAAAATGTCCCCCTACCTCAAAGATGTTCACATCCTAATCCCTGGAACCTGTGAATGTTACCTTATGTGAGCAAAATTGACTTTGTGGGTATAATTAAGTTAAGAATCTTGGGTGAGGAGATTATCCTGCATTATCCAGGTGGACCCTAAATGCCATCACATGTATCTTTATAAGAGAGAAGCAGGGGCAGATTTGACACACACGGAGGAGAAAGTGATGCGAAGGTGGAAGCAGAGATTAGTGATATGGCTACAAGCCAGAGAATGTCAGGCAGCCACTAGAAGGTGGAGTCAAGGAACGGATTCTTTCCTAGAGCCTTCAGAGGGAGTGTGGCCTTGCTGATACCAATTTTGCCCCTGTGATAATGATTTTGAAATTCTTGCCTGCAGAACTGTAAGGGAATAAACATCTCATGTTTTAAGCCATCTAGTTTTTGGTAATTTCTTACAGAGACCACAGGGAATTAATACAACCCCTAACTTAGGAAGGGTGCCTCAGATAGTCAGAACTTAGGGACACTCTCCATTGCACGCATGCAGTTGACTCCTCTCTTCCCTGCTCCTGCAGCCCCATCCAAGACCTTCACTCCCTGCTCTCTGGGCCCTGATTCCTTGCTCTCCAATTAGACTTCTGGATAATAAGTTGGCATTCTTTATGGATTCACCGAAACAGAGAGACCACACAAACTAGAGACATAAAATTTTGGTCTGCTCAGCAGTTAGATTTTTTTATTGTAAATTCACTTTAGATTTATGTATCAGTCTCTGGGAGACTGGTTAACAGAAGCCAACCCCCCAAACTTGATTAGCCTCTGTCACACTAACAAACAATTTTCTCGACCTGCAAGGTTGAAGTCTCAATATGCAAATTCCTAATGATCTCACCAGCCTACTAAACCCCAACCTGGGTAGCCAGCTATCTTTCTTTCATGACATCTCTCTTTTTTGTCAAAATCTAACAGTTGCCTGTGTTGGTTGAACTCACTTCAGGTACCTATGCAGGTATAGCCTTTTCTCCAAAAGATATAAGAACATTATGAAATAGACCCTTGTTGTAAATGTCAAGACTCATTTGGTTGCAAGTGAAATAAGCCCCAATTCAAATCAGCTTAAATACACAAACAAAAAAACTTTCCTCTTATAACTGAGAGATTCAGAAAGAAAATCTTACCTTCAGGCATAGCTGGATCCAATAATACAGGGCAGGACCAAAGTAGGTTTACAGTTGTTCATATGGAAAATAATACAATAATTAATACATAACAAAATTAAACTCGGTTTCATGTACTCACAAGTGTAAACCTACTTTAGCCCCACGCTGTATAACCAGGAATTCATCCTTTTTCCATCCATTTCTCAGTTCTATTTCCTGTTACTAGCTTTCAATCTCAGGTAAGCTTTCCTGTCTTGGTGACAGACATATTCATAAGAATTTCAAGACTGACTTACCCTTATATCTAGTAATCGCAGCATTTACTATTTGTCCTAGCAAACATTCCTGAGGAAGAGCCTATTGGTCTATCTATGGTTGTAATCTTTGAACCAATCACTGTTGCCAGAAAGCTTTGTGTTAAATTGTCTATGTGATGATTTATTTTTAAAATGTTTTAGTATGAACTATGTAAAAATATGTATGTAAATCAAGTCTAATCTCCACCCTAGGGGTTAGCATTTGACACCCTCTAATCTGGAATTAACACCCCAGGAGTGATTAACGACCATAGAAGTACTCTTATCAGGAATCAGCACCTTCCCAAGATTCCAGCAGGAAAAAGATAACCCACTCAAATTAGGATAGTTCAAGCAGGGTTTAATAAAGGTGTGGTTTACAAAAGTGTGTATAGGATGTGGGGAAATCTGAAAGTATAGTACCTCACTTGAGATCTAATAACAACAGGGCTGCTACCCCCCTATACCCAAGGGATGAGAGTGAGGAAGGGGAAAGAGTGAAAGCTGGAAGGGGACAGTCATGTAGATGGATCACAGCCAGCTTGAGGAAGCCCTTCAGGGATAGAGTTGGGAGAATGAATACCTTAGCCTCACTCCCCTCTCTCAGTTACCTGATGGGCTCACCATTACTCAAACCCAACCGAAAGCCAGGGGGTACATATGGGAGCTCATCCATATATCCATACAGGCCGGCCTCCTGTGCCAGAGAGCAGAAAGAGAAAGCACGGAGGGTGGAATCTGGGCGGGCAAAAAGAAAATACTCAGCAAAGGATATCATAACGTAGTGCTCAGAATCTACACAAAGAATGTTTTCTAATTAACATAATTAATGTTAGGAAAATGATATAGGTAAGATGAATACTATTCATAGTAAAGGGTTAGGAAAGCTGCAGAAGCCCCACCATGCTTGCATGAGAACCTAGCAAGACGGGCAGTCTAATGCCACAGTCAGCACTTCAGGAATGGAATCTCACCTGCCCTAAATCACTCCAGTTCAAGAACCTGTCACCAGGTCTACTTACAGGCTAAACTGTCCTACTGTCAGAATATTTGGCATCCACAAAGGACTCTCATGCAAGGTGCTATTTTAAGTGTCTAGGAAATGATGGAACTTCCCTGAACTACAGAATGCTGTGTTTGGGGTGTCTTGCTAATAAACACTTGTACATTTTGTAGTAGTCAGTCTAAGACTTGCTTCCATTGTAGGGTACTATCTGGGAGTCAGCTTATTGGGGAAAGAACACATGACTTCCGCCAATGCTAACCACCAAAGGCTGCCAACATTTGCTGAACAGCCAGATTGGATCATGTGCCCAACCTTGTGGCAAGGAGGAGGGATCATCTCCACCACATCCATCCAAAATGTATTTTCCATAAGCAAAATAAATTCTGCTGCAAGAAAACTGGGGAGGGAACGACAGTTACATTACGTTGACAAAAATTACACCTACCCCACTTTACTACACTTTTCCTTTGTGGGTTTCATGTTTCTGGTTCCAGCTATTCCTGAGTTGCCCTGAATACCCATGATATTTATAATTTGTAATTTGGCTAAGGCACAAGACTGCATTGCCCATGCTACAAGAATAGGGAGCAGTGAAAATGTGCTTAGCTAGTGAATGAGTCGAGCTGACCACCTGTCAACCACATCTCAGTGGCTTTGTTCTTATCTCCTGCATCTACACAGAAATCCTTAACAAGAGGAAAATTTTGTTCCTTAGTGATAACTTTCCTCTGATGACAGCAACTATTGATGTTGGTGCTTGAAGTGAAGAAATGACATGGTCTTTTACAAGTAGACTACAAAAATCATCATAAGTCTGAGGGGGCTACTCAAATATTTTAGTCTTACCTGACGGCATATTACAAGTAGGTATAAATGCCATAATGTGTTCAAGAAGAGCCTGGAATGCACACCTTATGAATGACGTAACATTCATGTTCCATTTCAGTTATCTACCCCAAAGCAACAAATATTTTATTTGCTCACAATTTCACTGTCTGGGCTGGACTCAGCTAGATGGCTCTTCTGCTGGTCATACCAGCAATTACTCATGTGCCTGCATCAAACCATAGGATGGTTGAGGACTAGGATCAGCTGGGACACTAGTATGCCTGGCTCTGCCTCTCCATGTAGTCTCAAGGCTCTCTCACTTCACACGACCTCTCAATGTGTTCTATTCAGTTCAAAGTAGCCAGAGTTTTTATATGGTAGCTCAGAACTCCCAAGAGGACAAGTACAGAAACTACCAGGCCTTCCTAATGCTTAGATGCTGAGCACACTCCATTAACTGAAGCGAGTCACAAAGCCACCCCAGATTGAGGGGATGAAACTGCACAAGGGCAGGAACATGGGGAGACATGGTACATTGGAGCTAAGGATACAATGGACTACCACAACTCCCCCTAACTATAGTCCTAGGTGCTTTGGTATATTCTTTCACTAAATAAATTCAGATCCTTATTTGGTAGATGTTGAAAATTAGGCTTACAGAAGCTAAGAAACTATTCCAAAGTTACCCAATTAGATTTGAATCCAATGGCAGTGCTCAATTCACTAACCATAGGTTGTCATACTACCTTTGGAATATGCAACTAAGTTCAGTTCCTGGAAATGTATTCATTAGGTGTTTCCATTGGGTGTTCTCTGGTAGAATTGAAAAACGAAAACACCATTGCATCCCCCCTTCTCTCCCTGTTAGCCTCTACCCCAATACTATCATCCTCTACTCCAGGACTTTCAGCAATTCAGATTCCAGAGGTGATAACCCTCCGGTTTTTTCCAGGCACAAAATTAATGGCACTCACTGCTATACACAAAACAATACCCACTTGACAGCTAACGCTGAGCTCAAACACACCTACACCTGGTCTCCCCTTGTCCCTGATTCCCAAGCCCTCAATAGCCCATGATGAAGGCTCTCCATACTCCCCAAGGATACTATTCTGCTACTCTGCACCTTGGGGTCCTTGTATCAGCTGTTAGCCAAAGTGGTAGCATCAAGGTGGTCTTGAGGCTGCAGAGTCTGGGCCACTGAGCTGAAGGTGATAAGTGTAGACTGGTGGTCTCAGAGGAAGAGAGGCACCTTAGGGTGTAGAGTCAGGGACCCATGAGTAGGAGTTCCAAGAAAACCACCAGGGAAGGTTTTTTATTTTAATTAATACCCCCAAAACTTACACATAATCTATCCATGACTAACTTTGAAGACATACTGACATAAAAATTTGACTTTGACAGCTTTTTATAGCAGTCTGGTGCCAAGCAAGTACACTGAATATTCAATTTCATTTTGTTTTCCCTGCACTGGGCTCCAAAATAGTTTGGAGAGAGACTGAACAAAGAGTGAGAAGAGAAAGAGAGGGCCAACTTGAGTGTCTCTTGGAACCACTGTTCCTCACATTTCATGTTCTCCCTGTTTTTAATAATTGCCCTTATACTCCAGGGATATACCTTTCTCCTTATGACACCACCACACTCACTGGACTGATGCTACAACTTAGGCTAAAAGCTGACTCCAAGGTGGGGAGTGACAGAATAGGAGCCTCCACCTTGAGCCCAAGAGGGTTGATGAATGAGGGACAATGGAACCACAAATGTTGGTATGTTTGAGCCCAACCTCGGTTTTAAGCGGGTGCCATTTTCTGTGTGTGCATAAGACAATGTAAAAGATGAGAGGAAACTCTCAGCCTTAATTCTCCAAAATCTATAATCTGCATCAGAGTGAAAAGATAAAAACACAAAAATTGATTAAACTCTGTAAATATAATACTAATTATATCCTTTAAGTGATCTATTTGCTGTTTAAGCTAACTCACCACTCAGCACAGTAGCAATTATGTGCGTGTCATTAAAATGTGCCCGGTTGATGTGGTTTTAAGTTATATTTGATTATGACAATAATCCATGAGACTTACTCTACAAGCAGTATATGAAAATCAATCTTTTCACCTAATTATATCACGAATTTTCAGTCTTTGAGATTTTCTGCTCATAAAATATGGCCACAGTTTAAACAATTAAATAAAATGTTAACTATGACTCAAATCATACATTGCTTTTTCTCCATTTAATTGTATTTAAAAATTCTATGATTTTCCATTTAAGTAAGTCAGTGATCCTTGGCTGTCGCACCATGAAATGTCTGTTCTTTCTTTCAGACACATTTTTAATATGCAGTGTTTCTCTTCAGTTATGCTTAGTACATCTAACATCTTTTATTCCCCAGGGTCATAAAAGGAAAATGTAGTAGAATATTCTACCTTCACCTTTCACCTATATGTAATTTTTTATTTACCTGAGCTTTATTTCTGCACTTCATTGAGGCAAATGTATAGGAACAAGTTATGGAGGTGTTGGAGTACCTAGCTTCACAGGGATGATTTTTACCCTAGTTCTTTTAGGCAGAGGCTATATGTTACAAGATGCTGAGAGCCAAAGGGAGACAGGATTATCACTGGGCGAGATCTCCTTGACAAACAGGCAAGCGTGTCCAAATTGGGACAAAGATTATTTTCTTGGGCAGCTTTACCTTCCCATTTGCTTCTAATAAGGCTCCTACTGCAAATCAACTTGTACACATTGGTGAGGCACAGGTTTGAGGATTTGAGGATGGAAAGGGGTGGCCATTAATAGAAACAGATAAGGATAATAGGTCTCCCCAACAACTTCACTATCAGGGAGTATGCTGTACTAAAAGAAAGTGCCAGAGCAAATTCTAACACTCATACAAATGTTCATAACAAGGAGACACTAAGGCAGCCATCAGTCTGTCTGGAAGTTCAGTGAACTCCAAGTTTAGTGACTCTTTAGCTGCTCCTATTACATCTTCCATGAAAGGCCCACATGCGATACTTTGAATATTGAATTTGCCAGAAATTATAGTCAAAGTCAGACAACTAAGTCTTCTGATAAGTAGCTAAACAAGGGACCAGTCTGGCATCCAAAGCCTAGAGGGTCATTCTAAAAGGCTGTGGACCATTGGCCTCATGGGATTCCTATACTCCTGTTGCGCAAGGGTAGGCTTCCTAAACAATATTCCTAGCTAATGAACACTGCTTGAATGCCACTCATTTCACCAATGAGAAATTATTTCTAACATTCATTAGGCTAATTAACAAAACCTGTAATATTGACTTGAGCAAAAGATATTTTAAGACTTATAGTAGTTGCTTTGGGAATGTTGATTTCTGATTAGCATCTTTCAAGGGAGAATAACCCCTGGAAATAATATCCTAAGTTAGAGGACTTTGAATGTTAGCAACTGCCCCTACAGTATAGATTGAATCTAACATGCACAAATATATACCATAGTATCTTTGCTGATGTATTTTAAAGTAAATTATACCACAGCAACCATATGCTGTGAGATATGATGTTGCTACGGCAATGATTATAATAAAAAATGGATTTCAATATTTTTGTTTGTTTTACCTATATAAACTTTTGTCAAAATGAATGTCTTTGAGCTAGACTTAAAACATCACATTTTCCAGAATTGCCATATGACCCAGCCGTTTTCCTTCAGAGTATATACTTAAATGAATTGAAAGCAAGGTCTCAAAGTAATATTGGTACACCCATGTTTATAGCAGCATTATTCACAATAGCTACAACATGGAAGCAACCCAAGTGTCCATGGATGGATGAATGGATAAAGAAAATATACATATAATGGAGCTCCTGAAATATACATACAATGGGATATATGCTATAACATGGATGAATCTTAAGGACAATATGCTATGTGGACTAAGTCAATCACAAAAAGACAAATACTGTATGATTCCACTTATATGAGGTACCTAAAATAGTCAAAACCATAAGGACAGAAAGTGGAATGGTGGTTGCCAGGAGCTAGGTGATGGAGGGAATGCTTTTAGTTTTTCAAGATGAAAAGAGTTCTGGCAATGGATTGTGGTGATGATTGCACAACAATATGAATGTATTTAATACCACTGAACTGTACACTTAATGGCAAATTTTATATTATGTGAGTTTAACCATTAAAAAATGACCAAAAAATCACATTTGCTTCACTCTTAATGTTTGGAATTCATCATGAGACCAATATGTTCTTGGTTTCTTTTTTTTCTTTTTTTAATTTTAATTTTATTCTTTTACTTATTTTATTGTTGTTCAAGTACAGTTTTGTCCATTTTCCCCACACCATTACCTCCGCCCCTCCCATTCCCACCCCTGACCTTTAACCCCACCCCCTTGGCCTTGTCCATGAGTCCCCATATATGTTCCTTGGCCACCCTTCCCCTGTTTCCCCCATCATCCCCTCCCCTCCCCTCCCCTCCTCACCTCTGTTCACTGTCAGTTTGTTCTTCACTTCAGTGTCTCCAGTTACATTTCACTTGCTTGTTTGTTCTGTTGATTAGCCTCCACTTATAGGTGAGATCATATGGTATTTGTCTTTCACCAGGTGGCTTATTTCACTTAGCATAATGCTCTCCAGATCCATTCATGCTGTCACGAAGGGTATGAGCTCCTTCTTTCTTTCTACTGCGTAGTATTCCATTCCGTAAATGTGCCACTGTTTTTTGATCCACTCATTTCCTGATGGGCACCTAGGTTGCTTCCAGCACTTGAATACTGTAAATTGTGCTGCTATGAACATTGGGGTACATAGTTTCTTTTGAACCGGTGTGTTTTTGGTTCCTGACCCTCTGTCATTGTCCCGAAGCGTCAGAAAGAATCCACCGCTCTGGCAGATGTTATGGTAGCAATGGTAAAAATAAGGTGACTTCGGGGGACTGAAAGCAGCCCACTGTGTTAGAAAAGAGGACTTGGCGGGGATGTGATGAGAAATGAGACCAGAGAGACTAACAGAGGCTAGTGCAAAGGCAAAGCAACAGGGCTGGGCAAGCTATCCACCTAGGGAATAAAATTTAAGGTAGCACTTATTCTCATGTGCCAGCCCTGCATTTGCACAATCCTTGATGGTGAGTGCCTCTTTAAATTTTATACCCAAGTTGCTTTGCCTGCCTCACCCTACTCCCAGCCTTGTACAAGTTGCCTTGTTGTCAAAGAATGGAGCTTGGGTTACATCCTGAAGGCTTTAGGGAAACTTTGATGAAGCCTAAACAAGAGATTCAGGTTTTTGAAAGATATTTCTTGCTTGTTCTATAGAGAATTGGTTGGGAGGAAATAATACTGGAGGAAAGGAGATTAATTCAGAAAAAAATTATAGTGGCCTTATCTAAGGCAGAAGTCTTAATGTTGAAGGACAATGGATGCTTAAAGAGCTATTAGGAAGCAGGATTGAAAGTGGAATGACTAATTCAGTGTGGTGGTGATAAAGGAGAGGAATGGAAAGATGACTCCTTTCCTAACTTGGGAAGTTTGGTAACATGGTGATACCATGCACTGAGAAGTGATACAGGAAGTGAATAAATCACCAAGAGTGTACAGGGAGACAATAGGATGATCAGAGATAAAATCATGGGGCACTTCAACATCAAAAACATCGATTCTCAACCAGGGGCAACTTTGCCACCTGGGAACATTTGACAATGTCTAGAGACATTTTTGGTTGTCACACCTGGGGGAGGGGTACTACTAACAACAAGTGGGCTGAGGCCAGGGCTGCTGCTGAACATCCTACAATGTACAAGACAGCCCCAACAACAAAGAATGATCTCACCCAAAGTGTCAATAGTGCCAAAGATGACAAACCCTAACCCAAGGATATCCTGAGAGACTTTGTCACATGTCTTGGTGAAATTCAGATATACTGTTTCTAATGTATATTGCTGATATTTTAAAATTCTAGGTACCATTTCAAAGAAAAAAAAAAAAGAGATGATCTCTTCCTAGAGGGACACTGCTTATCCTTCTCTCCTTAGATTTCCCCAGAAAATCAATTTTCTACCCCCATCTCCAGTTTAACCTCTTATTCCTCTCCAAAAGAAGAGGAGAGGCTAATCTGGGTGGTGATAGCCTAACCTGACCATATTTACCACTGGGCAGGACCACAGGGCCTCTAATGCAAAAATATAGATCCACACTCCCTTTCTTGTGGCCTGCCTTATGGATCAGATACGGGGACCATCGTTCACTTATGCTTCCAGCTTCCAGGATGTAAGCCTACGCAGCAGGGCTTCCCCAGTATTCTTTCCCTCTCACTTGTTGGACCTCGGGTACGTGGGTACCTCTAGCTCTTGCCCACCTTTTAACTCCGTGCCTCTATGCAAAAGGAACACTAAGCAGGGTATCCCCATGGTGGGATGCATGTCTATTACTCTGTCCAATCTGTGACTGGGTCAGAAGTAGGCCTCTGGTCTCATAACTGATTGGTTATTGTGTCTGTTCTGTAAGCTCAGTCATGTCCCCATAAGCATATCTGAATGTGGAACTCAAAGTATACACATTTGGAGTAGGAAGTAAGAAGCCACAGATATAGGCTAATGAGGCCTACATCTGTGGCTTCTTGCCATCTGTGAGGTCGAGACAGTCTGAGAGGAACATAAGAGGAATCTGATGCACAGTGAGCTCGTATACTCCATTGACTAAAACCCAGAGGGAATGGAAAGTACATTTCATCAGAAACTTTGTTTGGGGAGATTGCAGAAACCTTAGACCATAATACCTTAGCCTATATTCTGTATAAAAGGCAACCTGGCTGTGACCAGTGTGGCTCAGTTGGTTGGAGTGTTGTCCCATAACCGAAAGGTTGCAGGTTTGACTCCTGGTCAGGATACATATGGAAAGCAACCAATCAGTGCTTCTCTCTTGCATCAGAGTTTCTCTATCTCCCAACCTCTCCCTCTCTCTAAAAGCAATGAAAAACATGTCCTTGGGTGAGAATTAAAAAAAATAAAAAGACAGCCTGTGTCAAGGCTTAAGTGCTATTACTGTTTTAGAAGGTGCAATTCTAGGATAGTAAGAGAGGAGGAAAGAGAAGCGAGGCAGGGAAAGATTAATGGCAAATGTAAACGGATGCATTCCTGAGCTGACACTGATTCTCAAAAGACACAGCCAATCACTTAGCCATGCAAGATGCCTCCAGACCAGCTTTACACAAAAATGATATCTCAGAACAGTCCATGGAAGGGAGGGATGGAGAGGGAATTGTCTGCTGGCTTACCTCTGTCTCCTGTTTTCCATTGGTCAGAGGTTACTCCACATAGCGTTAACTCACCTGCACTTCCCTGTTGCCTCACCCAAGTTCTCTGGCAGTCACTGGGAAAATCGTATTCCATACCCATTGGTTGTATTTGAGTTGGGGAAGAATGAGAGGAGCCAAAGAGTCTAGGCCTTAGCCTCCACAAATGGGATCACTTGGGCCCACACAGGGACGATTGCCATAGCAATGCAAGTGGCAGAGAGTCCTGGAGACATGTGAGGTTGAGAGAGTCTGGAGAGAGGCATAAGAGGAATCTGATGCACAGTGAGCTCATATACTCCATTGACTAAAATCCAGAGGGAATGAAAACTACATTTCTATCCTTAAAACCTTAGCATTTCTGTCATAATTTCTTAGAAAACTCATGCTGGAAGCTATTGCTAGGAACCAAACATCTGGAGCGGGCACTACTAGTTGCCTATACCACTTCCTTCCATTAATGGTTGGTTTATATTATAAGGGCACAGGCCTCCTTACCTCCCATTCTATACCTTCACACTTTAGACTGGGCAGTCTGAAACTGTCTCAGTAATGACTTCAGGCTACAGGTGGAAAGATGCAGTAAATCTTTGCCATTCTATAGATACAAGAAGCCAGGAAGGGAGAGGAGCACTGCAGAAGCTTCCATGAAGAATTATATGAAAAAGTCCTGCCAGAATAATACAGCTGGGCCACATCTTGCCTTTCTTTTTCCTATGGAAACTCTGTTCAAAGCACACACACAACAAAAATACAACAAAAAGGCACACACACTCAGCGGGATTTGCCAGTTTGCTAGTCAGGGCTAGCTTTGCAATGAAGTCTAAACCCCAGCTGGACAAGCTTCTTCTGTGCCATATTGGAGGAACTAGGGCCAGTGAAACCCATAATACTCTTCAGAATGTGAACAAGTGTTTCTGTTGCCAAGCCAAGAAGAAGTTCCAGGAAATGAGGTTTGAGAGAGGGAAAATATGGAGGTTCTTCTTCAAGAGTGAAAATGCAAGTTTCTCTTATTGTTCACTGCAAATATTTCTTGACAGCCTTGTATGTTAATAGTTCTGAGTTAGTTCCTGGAAGGAGGGTGCCATGAAGTATAGAACTCACTTCGCACCTTCTGTGAAAGAAAAAGCTCTTTGCTCTATGTTTCTCCTTGGCCCTTAATAGAAAGTTCTCCTACCAGGGTTGGGCTTCCTTGTCCTGCCAGGAGAGACCTCAGTTTTCTCCCTGCTCCCCTTTTGCTTGGGCAGTTAAAAGTGGAAATGGTAGAAAGAGCGATGTGGGCCTTAGTTCTAATGCGGGTCCCTCTTTCTTGTTTCTATTATCATGATGTAAACAGCAGTCCATGAATAAGCCAATAATTTAAGGAGGATGGGAGACATGTGGAGCAGACATGAACTCAACATACACTTGGAGCTGCCCAAATTAACCTAGCCAAAATTAGAAAAGCCATGACAGCCAACCTGCAGACATGTGAAAACTAAATGCTTATTATTTGCCACTGAGATTTTGTGGTGGTTTGTAGCAATAGCTAATCAATACAGAAACTGGTGATTCCAAGTAATTAAATGGCCAGACTCTGGATTCCAATGGGCTGGGTTCAATGGCAAACGCCCCAAACCAAAAGCTGATAAATTCAGACAAGCGAGTTGCCCTTCTTTGTGTCCATATCCATAAAATGGAACAACATTACTTCACCCCCCTTAAACGGTTGTTATAAGAATTCAATTTCTTAATATATTCTAAGTATGTGAAGCAATACCTGGAACACAATAAACATTCAATAAATGTTTTCCAGTATTATTTTATCTAGCAATAAAGCTGATGTTATATTTTTGCACGTGAATACAAATGTTAGAATCAGTTTGCAAACATCTATCAAAAAATCCTGTAGGGATTTTGATTGGGATTCCACTGAATCTATAGGTTAAGTCAGAGAGAAATGGCACCTTAATATTGAGTTTTCCAATTCATAAATGTGATATATATCTTCATTTATTGATCTTCTTTAATTTCTCTCAGCAATGTTTTATAATCTTCAACATTAAAACCTTGCAAATATTTTGTTAGATTTATATGTATTTCATACTTTAATGATATTCTATATAATTTTTACTTCTATTATATTGCATTTTTACCCTGCAACCTTGCCAAATTCACTTGTTAGTTTTAGTAGCCTTTTTAGTATATTATTTTGGATTTCCTATGTAGATGAATATTTCATCCTATCCAGTCTGTATACCTTTTATTTATTTTACTTACCTTCTTGGATTAGCTAGGACCTCCAGTACAACGTTGAATAGAAATGATCAGAGAAAATATACTTGTGTTGTCTTTGGTCTGAGGGGGAAAGCATTCAGTCTTTCTCTCACCATTGAGTTTAGCTATAGAGGAAGTTCCTTTCTATTCCTAGGTTTCTGAGAGTTTTTAATAAAACAAAGATTGAATTTTGTCAAAAATTATTTGCAATATTAAAGTGATCATTATTTTTTCTTTTTTAATCTGTTAATATGGTAAATTATACTGCTTGGCTTTTGAATGTTGAAACAGCCTTGCATTTCTGGAATAAATCCCACTTCTTCACTATATAATATCATTTTCATATATTGCTAAATTTGATATGCTCATATTTTGTTAAAGATTTTGCATCTATGTTTACGAGGGATATTAGTCTATAGTTTTCTTTTCTTGTTGTATGTTTATGTGATTTTAGTATCAGGATAATGCTGGCATTATAAAATGTGTTGAGAAAATTTTGTTCCTCTTCTATTCGATTGAGGAGTTTGTATAGCAATGGCATTATTGCTTCCTTAAGTGCTTGGTAGAATTCACCTATACCTTTTGGGGGGAACAAAGGTTTAATATAAAAACAACTTATTTAATAGCTATAAACTTATTCTCATTATCTACAGGGTGGGCAAAAGTAGGTTTATAGTTTTTCATATAGAAAATAATACAATAATTCATAAATAACAATACAAGAATAAACTCTGTGTTTTGCGTACTCGCATCTGTAAACCTACTTTTTGCTTCACCTGTATATCTTCTTCAGTGAGCTCTTGGTGATTCATGCCTCTCAAAGTTATCCAATTTATCTAATGTATTGGTATAAAACTGTCTAGCCCTGGCCGGTGTAGCTCGGTGGTAGGAGTGTCGTCCCTGTAACCAAAAGGTTGCGGGTTCAATTTCCCTTCAGGGTGTATACCTAGGTTGCAGGTTCATCCCTGGTCCACACATACACGATCCCCTTCCCAGCGCAGATCCCTGGTCTGGGTGCACATGAAGGCAACCAATCAATGCTTCTCTCACGTCGATGTTTCTCTCTCTCTCTCTCTCTCTCTCTCTCTCTCTCTCTCTCTCTCTCTCTTGCTCTCTCTCTCTCAAAAAGCAAATGAAAATGCCCTCGGGTGAGGATTAAAATAACTGTCCATAATATTCCCTTATTACCCTTTTAATGTCTATATTTATTTAGTGATGTCTCCTCTTTCATTTTTGGTATGGTAATTTACATTTTATCTTTCTTTCTGATTAGCTGAGCTAGAGGCTTATAAATTTTATTGACCTTTTCAAAGAACCAACTTCTGGTTTGATTTTCTCTAACTAGTCTGTTTTCTGTTTTATTGATTTCTGTTCTCAGTTTTATTATTTCCTTCTTTCCGCTTGCTTTGGGTTTAATTTTCTCTTCTTTTACTAGTTTCATAAGATAGAAGCATGGCCCATTGATTTGAGAATCTTTTTACTTCTAACATAACAATTTAATGCTATAAATTTTCATCTAGGCACTGTGTTACATGCATCACACAGTTTTTGATATATTCAATTCCAAGTATTTTCTAATTTCCTTTGTGGTTTTTTTCTTTGACCAGTAATGCTATTCTTTAATTCACACATGGATCCTGCATCTATTTCTCAGTTTTTTCAGAATGCATATGACAAAAGTGTGTGTTTAATATCCTCCACTCAATTACTTAACAGGATCAAGCAGTAAGATCAGACATGAAGAACAGCATCTAAGTGCTAAAGGCCAGCGGATCCTACAGACCTCATGCATCAGAATCACCTAGGTACTTCTTAAAAATATAAGTCCCTGAATTCTACCCTCAGAGATTGTAATTCAGTATACTTGAAGTGGAGGTATAGGAATCTGCATTTTTAAATCTACATTTTAAAATATCTCAAGAATATCCCTAGGCGACATTGATGTTGAACTAGACTTGGTAACCATTGTTAAAGCATAAAGAGAAAGTGTTTTCTGCAGAGCTTGAACTGATATAAGGAAAGAGATGCACCTAGAGTACAACACTTAAGGAAGCACTCACTCTCAGGATCTGAGGTGTACATATCTGAGAGTGAATGCCCCCTTACATTTTGTGTCCTTGGCAGCTCTCTTGCCTAACCCTAGCCTTGGTTTTCAGCATTCAGGAAAAAGTGCAAGTGTAGGCCAGACTCCCTGCTCTGCCTAATTCCATGTCCCACTTCTCTTCCAAGGTTGCTCTTCAAACCACATGATGTAACAACAGGCCACTTGCTTGCCAACCTTGAATGAATCCTTGCTGCTAATCCTGCATTTTTAGACCATCCCAACACCCACATTCCTATCATATGCCTCCTTGGTGACTACATCTCAGCCTTGTACCACCTAAAAACTAATATTGCCTATTCCCAATCTTCTCCTTAACTAGAGAATAGGTTTCTTCCAATTTTATAAGTCAGTTGTTTGGGATTTGAAGGATTTCAGTCTTAATTCCAAGGATAATTGAAAGTTATTGACAAATCATTGAAGAGTTTGACTCAGGCATCTTAAATTCCACACATTTGCTTAGTTCCCCTGTTGTTTTGAATAGATAAATCTCACTGTTTTTCTGCTCATAAGTTTTGTTTGCAGTGATTTTATTTTTCTAAAATCTTTCAAATATGAACATTCTTTGAATGCTTTGATTAAGGATTGCCAAGTGGTTTTGAGAAAACAGTGAAATAGGATTTAGAGGGCTCATTCACAAAAAGATTTGATGACAATGTAGGACACTTAGATTGATTTACAAAGTAGTTCTTCAAAGCCTCAAACATTTCTAAAATCCACCTGATAACTGCCAGGAAAAAGAGAAAGCACATACTATCATGCTAAGTATTTTTCATTCAACATCAGCTTTCTCATAAAAATCTTATATTGTGGTTACTCTAACATTGTATAAATAAAACCATTTGTAAATTTTGACAACTGCATCTTCTATTTTGTTTGTTTGTTTTTTTTGTTTTTTTTTTAGACAGAGGGGAAGAGAGGGAGAAAGAGAGGGAGAGAAACATCAATGTATGGTTGCCTCTCGCATGCCCCGTACTGGGGACCTGGCCTGCAACCCAGGCATGTGCCCTGACTGGGAATCGAACCGGTGACCCTTTGGTTTGCAAGCGGGCACTCAATCCACTGAGCTATACCAGCCAGTGCTGTATCTTCTGTTTTGATCCATAGAATATTACAGATTGCTTGTATACAATTAACTACAAATTATGTATGCACTTTAAGTAATCCCAAATATATTTTGGTTCCATAGATTTCTTAATTTTAGTAAGAACTTTATTTTCACCATGATGTTGTGCTGCACCAAATTTGTATTTTAACCATTAGTCTAAAAACAAATAATTTTATCTTCAAATATTGAACTTCTTAAATGAATCTACTATGTATGACTTTACTAACAATAATGACAGATATTTCACCTTTCACTTTTTAAAAAAATTTATTTTAATTACACTTGATATACAAATTATGTTAGTTTCAGGTGTACAACCCCAGTGATTAGACATTTATATAACTTAAAAGGTGATCGCCCCAATAAGTCTGGTGCCTATCTGACACCACACATAGTTAAAACAATATTATTGACTATATTCCTTATGCTGTACTTTACATTCCCATGATCACCTTTCACTTTTAAATAACACTTCAAAACCTGTGTTTAATTCCATGAGTTGGATGCAAGTATCAAACTATAATTGAAATGAACTAATTGTTTACTCAAAGCACCTGACAACACTAATATAAAACATATCATTTAACTCTTTGTGAACTTCATCTTCTGATGGAGCCAACCCATTGACAGCTGTTGTTTCATGTATCTTACGTGAACAAGAAAACTTGGAGTGAGGTTCAGCTGTTTAATCTAATGAAAATGTACACTGAACAAAGTGATATGTAAATACCCTTAGATATAGACAAGAAAGACTCCTACCCTGGGCTCTAAATGTTAGAGGCCTTGCATATCATAAACAGATACAAAAATAAATACATTTAAAAACTCATGGACAGCTCTGTCACTCAAGATACAAAAATCAGTGCTGCTAGACTGGGAACCAAAACCCTAAAAATGCACACTCAAGACTAACACCTTTCAAAGCTCAGGAATCTCTTTTCCACGGCTCTTGCCCAGTGTTTTAGAAACAAAAAACAACTATGTCCAAATGCCATTACTGAAGTCAGGGACAGAAACAGTTACAGAGTGCAAGGAGGAGTGAGCAGTAGAGGGACTTTTATAAGAGAAAAGGCAAATTAATTAACTTGTCAAATGTCTCCCTGTAGATACCAAGAATGCAGCAAATTTATGCATAATCAAGTATTATTTCCAATTAGTGTTGAGCATCCATTGTCTTGCTTTTCTTTTTGTTCTACTTCTTGGTTCCAAAGATACTAATAATGTACTATGTATTTGTAATGCTTTCCAATGTTAAACAATTCTTGTTATTCTTAAATTGATGAGTATATACATATATCTATACATACCCATCTATTTAGTTTTATATATTTATGCATAAGTATTATAAATTTAGCTATAACATGGATGAAGCATGAACTCTAAAACTGTGAGTAGTTCTATTTTTATAAAATTCCTTAATACAGTGGATTTTAATTTCAATTTTAGACTTAAATTGAAATGTTCACCCTTATTTAATTTTGATTTTAAAATTTAATGATATTTATTAATTATAATTTGTATTTTCCCTTTAATTTTAAAATATTTTCAATATTTTAAAAGAAAAATATAATTTAAAAATATTAAAAGTAACTTAAATTTTTTATATTTTAATTTTACCGTAATTTACATATTTGGATGAACATATATTCAAGTTTTATACATTTTAATATAATTGGGTTTTTTAGTCCTTTAGATCTTTACTGTCAATAGAAAACAAATTATATGAAGATCTCAAATATAAAAATATAATTAGTGATTTTTCTGAAATGAAGGAAAAAACAATTTTATCGAAAAATATATAATAATTCATGAATTACATATTACTTTACTGGTATTACTCATCTAAACTTTGCCAGCCCATCAAAACAACATTCAAACTTGTTTAATATTTAAGTTCAGTCAACTTTGAGTTTTTGCCAACTCCATATAAAAATCATAGCTTTACACGTCTTTTTTTGTCTTAATGAAGGTATTTTGTCAAGGTAGGAGCATAGGACATACTTTATTTAACAGTTTGCTAGCTTGATTTATAACTTGTAAATATTTAAAACTAATGGAATGTGGGCCTTCATTTGTCCCCTTGCCTGGGCCCACGAATGTCAGGAGCAGCCGGAATGCACCATCCGCAGCTGCATGTGGTAAATCACCATCTCCAAGCAGTCTCCTCGCAGTGCTGATTATCTTTTGAAGTAGATGATGATGCTTATCCAGCAGCTTTGGATCTTCTGTATTCCATGTGGTGAGTGACATCTCTATGGCCTCCACGACAGGTGATAAATGTGCACAAACACTTCGTGCAGGTTATACAGTCAACATCAACATCCTTCAGAGGTGCAGATCCAATATTTAAAATTTTTCTTAACATTCCCTTAAGCTCATTGATGTCAAAATGGTTTATTGTAAACACACACACACACACACACACACACAAAATAAGCATTAGCAAATAACACAATAAATGAGGAAAGAGATGTAGGCTTGTACTGTAAAATTAACAGCAAAACCCTGTGGTAAAAGTATTGAGACTACTTTCTACAATGCATGCACAGCAACACTACTTGGCTTCTATTTTCTGCACATATTTCACATACATCTAACCTATGATGTCCCACATTTCCCACTGACACTGCCAAGAGGTGGTCTTTCTTCATGAGTCATAGCAACTGTCTGGCACACAAAGAGACTGGCAGGGACAGTAGCTTCAAATATTTCTCCCACCACCACCTGTGACCAGAAGGGCTTCAATTCCCCCAGCTGCTAATGTCTGAACCCACTTAGTTTTATCAGGGAGCAGCCTGCATGCTGCTCTCTACTGAAAGGCAGGTGTTAGTTGCCTTGCATCTAGAAAAGGTCCAGAAAAGAGAGGTAGGCCTTCATCGGTCTTATTCTAGATTTAACTGCACAAGAAAATGAGACCTCTGCTTAGTGAATACTCATGTGTATCTCACTGCTACACAAGACTGTGACAGAAGCTGGAAGTACAAAATGGAGGTCAACCAAACTCACCCAGACTTATTTTAATGCTTTGTGATTAAAATACTTCATTTATATTTGAAAAACCCAGGACAGATGCTAAACTGGGCAGAATCTGTCCACAACGGGTGTAAATCCAGGCTGTCTCAAGCCAACCGACACTTACAGTCATTCTCAATATCACTCTCTGATTGATCTTCCAGGGCGCAGCCAAGGTGACCTTTCTAAAGCATAACCCTGATTGGGTCAATCCTCTGTTTACAACTCTCAAATTGCTCTCCACTATTCTGGTTAAAATTCAACCCCCTTGACAAAACAGACTATTTGGACTCTGCCTACCTCAGCTTTGACCACTTTCCCCTACATCCCTCTACTGGACCTGAACTGAGTCTCACCTGATTTTCCCACTTAGAATATTGCTCCTCCCCCATGACCTTTCTTTGGATGACTGACAAATATCCATCCATCACGATGCATTTCAGCCATCCTCTTTTCTGGTAAGATTTCCTCACTTCTCTCTTCTAGTCAAGCCATCTATCACTAGTGCACTTTGCATGTTTCTGTCATGAGATTTATGTCATGAATTGCAATCTTCCTGTTTACTTGTCCCTTCCACCTCCTCTGTGAGCCCCTTAAAGACAAAGACCTTGTTGTCTCTATTCTTTCAGCATTTGCACATTACACTAGTCTAGACAGACTTGGGCCGCGTTGGACACAATTTGAAAATAAATATTTAGAGCCAAAATGTGGAAAAATGTTGATGTCTGAAATTATGCTTTGCTAGATGGTTCATGAGGGTAACTGGGGAAGATTCTGAGCAGAAGAAAGCATGTTGACAGTATTATTTTAGGAGAATCAGCCTGGAGGTGTATAAAAGGTTAACTGAATTTTCGCTTGTTCCCACAAGCTACCCCATTAAACCCTCACATTCCCTCTCTACCAACTCCATTCAAGCCTATCAAAGTAGCTAACACATGAGAATATGGAAGACATTTCTAAGTCAATATGTTTTCATTTTTGATGACTAAATGTTGATATCCTTACTATATAAACAGAGAACTCATAAATAAACCTGAAAAATACTAACATCAATTGGACAGCAGAAAAAGGACATAAATAGGGACATCACAAAAATAAACTTGACCATATAACCAAAGAGAATACAGACTAAATTAATAATAAGGGGCCAATTTTGCTTATCAAATTGTCAGAAATTATTAAATGAGTAAGTCAGTGTTGGCAAGTCTTTAGGAAAATGGTACTCATACATTAGACGTAGGAGTGAAATTAGTACAGTGTTTCTGTAAAGAAAACAATTCAGAGATGAAGTTAAAGATCTATTGTACTAGACATTCAAAACATTTATAATCACTCAAAAATTTGGGAAAAATTGAATGGCCAAAATGGCAAATAAATTATGATACAGTCTGATGATTCCATTCTATATAGTTATTTAAAATATTTTAAAAAGATTTTATTTATTTACTTTTAGAGAGAGGGGAAGGAAAGGAGAAAGACAGGGAGAGAAACATCAATGTGTGGTTGCCTCTCGCACACCCCCTACTGGGGACCTGGCCCGCAACCCAGGCATGTGCCCTAGACTGGGAATCGAGCTGGCAACCCTTTGATTCGCAGGCCAGTGCTCAGTCCCCTGAGCCACACCATCCAGGGCCATTCTATATAGTTATTTAAAATCATATTATAAAAACATATTTGAGACTTAGGGCTTTTCATATTCATATTACAATGTTTAGTTTAAAAACAGGATATGGACGTATATGCACGTACTAGAATCACACTGAATCAAATAGATGAGTGTTAAAATTGATATTTGGCTGAAATTGATTTTCACTATCACAGAACGAACTTCTGAAATACAAGAATAAATCAGAACTTTAATACAAAATTTAACTACAGTTACAGTTTTATTATTAAAAATTTTAGTAGTCAAAAATTTAAAGTTGCAATTATAGTATAGGAACAATAATTTGAGGTATTCAATAAATGCTCACTTTCAGTTGAGGCTGGTGGAAGAGCAAGATATTTTGAGGTAACTCATTTTTTTCTAACATAATTTCCTCTTAGCTTCATACTCTATATTTTTCATTATGTAGGGATTGAAGATAATACCTCGTGAATGTTGTTATATGTGATTTTGGAGTTTCTCTTCATATCATTATTTACATTTTTGTAAACATTTGTTAACTCAAAAAGGATATGATGTAATCCCTAAACTTGTTAAGCTAACATAGTCTCTTAATATTCCTATTATCAGTACATTTATTTCTTTATTTAGCTATTTTGGGGTTCTTAATAATTACTGTACTTAAAATGAACATATCTTACAGTTTTATAATAATGAATATACATCTAAACTTCACCCAATGAGTAAAATTTCAATACAACGCATATATAAGATGTTCACTTGAAGTTATTCTAGTGTGCTTAGCCATATTTGAAAAAATAACAAAATAAATAATAAAAAGCCAAAGAAATATAATTAATATGCTCCTTCATATTTCTGACATAGTTGAGTCTTGCTTTTTTATCTAATCTGATCATTTCTGCCTTCTAATTGGATCACTGAGATCATTTGACATTGAATTTTATTTTTGATACAGTTTGGTTTAAGTCTATCATCTTACTATTTATTTTCTGTCACCCATCTGTTCTTTGTTCTCTTTCCGCTCTTTTTCTACATTCTTTTAGTTCAGTATTCTTATGATTCCATTCTATCTTTTTTTGCTTGGTCATTAGCTAAAACTCTGTTATTTTACTGTTTGCTTTAGGGACTATAGAACATATCTTTAATTTATCACAGTCTACCTTCAAGTAACATCCATTTCATGTATTGCATACAAACTGTACAATAATATACTTCCATTTTCCCCCTCCTGGGCTTTGGGGCTCAGAACCTATAAGACTTCATTTCTGCTTGTCCTTTAATTGCTACTCCATTTTTCACTCAGCTTCACACACTTCAGCAATACATCCTTATAAGACTAAAAAATCTTCACTGTGGTCGGCTGAATAATGACTCCCAATATGTCTACATCCTAATCCCTGGGACCTGTGAATATTACCTTCTATGATAAAAGGAACTTTGCAGATGTGATTAAGCTAAAATTTTTTAGATGATGAAATTATGCTGGATTATCTGAATAAATCCTAAATGTAATTACAAGAGTCCTTATAATTTCAAGGGTCCTTACAAGAGGAAAGCAAGAATGTCATTGGGTCACAGTAAGAGATATGATGACAGAAGGAAGAGGCTGGATGGAAGGAAGAGGCTAGAGTGATATGAGGAAAGCAACCACAGCCAAGAAATGCAGGTGACCTCTAGAAGTTGAAAAAGACAAGAAAATTGATTCTTTCCTGACACCTCCAAAGGAATATAATCCTGCCACTGACTTTAGCCCAGTAAAGCTGATTCTGGATGACTGATGTCTAGAATTGTAAGAAAATTAATTTATGTTGTTTTAAACCACTAAATTAGTGGTAATTTGTTACGACGGCAATAAGAAACTAATATACTCATTACATTGCAATTTTGAAATATTCCATGAAGGTTCTGTTATACATAAGCCCATTTCTATCAGAAGACAAAAAAAAAAAAAAATCCCAAATGCAAGGCAATTATGCTACTAGTCATTGGCTTCAGTGAACTGGAAGCTGTTGACATTCCCATGACTAAGGGGAAGTGATGACTCTAAGGATACAACAGGCAAGCCCACAGACAGACATTCAAGGAGGAAGTATAGTCTTGTCAGGCCATGAGGAGAGAACAACTGGCCTGTCATGGACAGATACTAATTCTGGAGCCTCTCATGGGCCTCAAAGATCTCTTGGCAAATCTGGTTCATACTTCGGTTTGTCTCGGTCACCACTTTTAGGAACCAGCTCTACATAGCTTTTTAATTCGAGAGTCCACCACAGAGTCTCCACCTCAGTTCTCAAGAGACATTATCTGATTAAGCTATCACAGCTTATGATTGGTTGCCCCACATCAAGTGTCCTCTCCCAGCCTAATTAGCTGAGGCCAAAGGTTACACAATACAAACATGGTTTGCTACACCCTCTGCTTCCACAAGGGCAATTCCAAAGAAGGGTGAGTTCAGCTAGCAACCTAAAATGTGCCCAATACATACATATAAATAAATACAATATGAAAGGCCAAAACTCTGAGCCCTATTTTCTTTGGATAACTTTTCAACAGGTGACTAAGACTTGGAGGCTTGGAAAAAGACTAACATTTGTACAGCACCTCTTACAAGTCAAGGAAATTGGGGCAATAATGAGCAACTCTTATCATAATTATTTACCTTGGCTGACCTATAAAGCAGCTTGAAGGGAGAGTATTAAAAGGTGTGGAAAAAAGGAGAAAGCGGCATATAAACAGGGATGAATAGAAAAGGAGAAAAGAATGGCTATTTATGAACACCTATTTTATGCCAGACAATATGCTGGGCACTTACCATAGATTTTCTAGTGTGTTAATTTGATAAGGAGAAGAGGAGAGAAGGAAAAACTCAAGAAAGAATAAGGAAGTTTGTACCAATTTGCTCTCTCTACCAGTGGTGAATGCTGCTGCCTGTTTTCCCACTGTGTGGATTTATTTTGAGAGAACTCAGTGTTTTATTATCTATAGAACAAATCTCAGTTATCAGAAAACCTTAGGTGATGAGCAAGCTCTTCCAGTTTTAAGCACAAAACATTTTTTATAATTTTAATCAGGCCACATAGATGAATCTCAAGCATTATGCCAAATGAAAGAAGCCAGACTCAAGGGATACATACTATAGTTACACAACTGTATATGCTTCTCAAAATTTGTAGGACTATATACCTAAAAAGGATGAATTTATCTGTATGTAAATTATGCTTCAATAAGCCTTTCTAACATTTTTCATCAATTCAGATTGAAATATTTTGAAACATTACTACCTACTGTCATACATTTTTAACTCTAAACATCATCTGGTCTTTCTTTATTGATTTGGGATTTGAAAAGAATTATGAATTCTAACAGTTGTTCTCTTCCATATAAAATTGATACCCTCAGAATCTATTTTCCCCAACACTAAATGGTCCCAGATTGCTGTGCATTTTTGTCCGTGTGACTGCTTTGTAATTTGTCTTCTCCCCGCTTCCTATAAGGTATGAGCAGTGACACATGCCCCCGCCCCCACTCCACCCCTACCTCCACCCTGTGAATCTACTTTCCCAGAACAATACTTCTAATTTACTGCTTCTAATCTGTTGTGAATCTTGGTGGGTAGAGGCAGGTAATGGTGTGGATAAGAATCGGGTGTTAAGTACAAATAAATAAGCAACACTGAACAAGGGTCTGGGAAGGCTTTGCTATCATAAAATGCAAGGGCTTTTGTGCAGGGGTCGGGTGATACCTAGTTTAGCCACTCAACAGCCTGTTTTACTTATTTATTAGCTCTCAACCAAGTTCCTGAAAAGTCAGATTGCCACATCACTGCATTCACGTGAGGTGAAGTGTTGTCACAGGATTTTATTCATACACACACTCATACATACATATTTACACACAACAAAATACTTAAGCAACAAGGAGAAAGGAAAATAGCCAAAAGAAACATTGCATTCTGGAAAATTCAGAGCAGGTACAACATAGAATACTACAGAGTGAAACAGTGAAAATTAAGGGGGAGATATATATATATATATATATATATATATATATATATATATATATAGTTTTTGACTAAAACCAAAAGGATTTGGTTCATTGTCCACAGGTTAAGGTCATATTTTGAGTCAACCAACCGATAATGCCAGGAAAGCATTTTAAAGAAGCACAAACAGTAAGGGCTGTTTTCTTCCTCTTTTTCAAGCAGGGCATTTAGTTAACCTTTTTCCTAAGATAATAAAATCAATTACATGAATATCCTGCTGCATGTGCATCTACTCAAAATATAACCATTTAAAATCTCTATAAAAATAGGTAACTTCTACAGTCAGGAGTCTAGACAGAAGTTTGCTGGTTCATTCTCAGAGGACATAGCAACCAGTGCAGTATTTAAAGCTACAGGAAATAGTAATGAAGCTTTGGCATTCTGGCAGAAAATGGCATAATGACTAGAATATAGAATTTCAAGTCTTGGCTTCTCATCCTAGCGCTAAAATCTCCATGATTGAGTTTGTAGATGACTTTAGTCACATTAGTCAGACATCTTCATTTTGCATCTCTATCAGTTCTGTAATTGCTACCATTTTCAGAATAGCTTTATAAAAATGAAAGCATTCATTTCAGATGTACATTCTTATATTTTTGAGTTCCTACTTCTGTGTCAAGCCCTCTGAAAGTGTTTTACTCCTCAAAAGGATAGGTACTAATATAGTCTCTATTTTATAGCTGAATAAACTAAGGCTTGAAGAGGTTTCAGTAGATTTCCCAAAGACACGAAGCTAGTGAATTGGGAGCTGAAATCTGAAGCTAGGGCACTGCACTAATGTCCTTGAGCTCATTTATTTTTGTTTATTTATTTTTTTAGAGAGAGAGGAGGGGAGGGAGAAAGAGAGGGAGAGAAACATAAATCTGAGAGAGAAACATCGATTGGTTGCCTCTTGCACCTGCCCTGACCTGGGACCAAACCCGAAACCCAGGCATGTGCCCTGACCAGAATTGAACCAGTGACATTTCACTTTGTGGGATGATGCCCAACCAACAAGCCACACCCATCAGGGCTGTCCTTGAGCACATTGTCATTACTTTTACTAAATAAAAAGTAGAGGTCTACATTTTCTTTAAATTATTGTGGCAGAGAGTGTCTACTAAGTCTGTATCTTTGTATATTTTTAAATTAATTGCACATCTTGTGCCTCTGCTCATCTGAATGATTATTTCATTATTTTGTTAGGGCCAAGAAAGCATTTTTAGTAAACATGAGCCACAATCTGCTATATCCAAGAATTTATAATTCTCTCTATATTGTGCCAAGTTCTTCATAATTTTTCTTTCATTGTGAAAGTACCTTTTCCAAATATAAATATGGCCATCTCAAAACTGAACTTTATAACACTCACTGAAAGAAAATTGACTGATTTTTTATTTTCTGAAATACTGAGCAATCCTCCCTTCCCCCAACAGATTCCATGATCATCAAATTTTTTTTGCTTTAAGCCGATGCTTTATTTTTTTTCTCCCCTTTATTCCCCTCTGCCCTGCACCTGCCTCTCACCAGCATCCCCCCCCCACCTTA